>JAAZTK010000183.1:0-26447 GCA_036507255.1 Megalothorax incertus | reverse complement strand
AGCTCTTTTTTTCGGCGGTTTTAATTACAGCTTCAATTTAGATTTGAATCAGCTTTTTAGCTTGAATAGGGCTACGTCAAAACAAAGATTAGAGTGCTAATAAAAGCCGGATTCAAAGCTCCTAAGTACATATAAACTACACGCAAATACACATGAGAAATAGGGTTTTGCGGATCTGACATTATTTTAATAAGTCCAGATAATAAATGCACATGCTCTGGGAACTCGGGAGTAGAATTCTCACGATTCCCTTCAATTCTAGCTTCCTTCCTCTTACCATCCTCCTCCTCCTCCACCTTATTAACTTTTTAAACTTCTTGTCAATTACGCTTTAATACTAAATTTCAAACAGGATTGGCTCCCACCCTCCCCCAAAAAACGAGCTCAAATTTAAAGTGAGGCTGAATTTATTGATGTGTAGTTGTCTCGATTCAATAATTAACTTTGGATTTGGGTGGGATCCTTATTTTATGATTCAAGTCCCATTCACAGACCCAAAAAGCTGCTAAAAAGTGCTACTTTAGTTTACTATACTCGAGTAGTAGTACATTGGAAGAATATTAAAGGTGTATTCTCAAAGATTTGAACTTTTAGGGCAGATTGAGGAGTGGAATACATATGGAGGGATTAAGAGAACAGAAGCAACAATATTCATCATCCCTTATGCCCTATCTGTACATATGCTGAATGCTGATACTTGAGGTTTCCTTTTTAGAACTTACGAGTCGTCCGTTGCCTTATTTGAGGAGCATCCTGTGTACATAATCTCCCCCTCGACTCTCGAGGAAAGTCACTATTTTCAAAAAGGGGGTGTACAAGAGCTCTTAAAACTGATTTGGAAAAAAAGGAGTCAAATCAAGGCGAAGTCCCAACCAAGCGGAAGTGTGTAAGCACTCCACTTCTCCTCTCAAGTCTCCCTCGCTCAAATTGTTATATATTTTTTTGTCATGTCCCCCTTCCCTGGGTCTCTCAAGCTATCAGTAACTACAACAGTTCCCATTCTCGCCCTGAATTACTTGATTCCTATCACCCGATTCCCAGCCCTTTTGTCTCTCATTTGGTAACATTCATAATGTTATTATGATTGTTAGGAGTCGACTCGTAAATATTACAATAGATATATGGACATGGCACAACTTGAGATAACAATGGCGAGCCTGGAGAACTCGTATAAAATATAGCTCAAGCCGGAATAACAAACAATTAACAATTGGCCGTACGACTAGGGCTCTGATTTGACTTTTATGATCTCAAGAGAAATGGCAGTTGAGGAAAACAATACAAAACCATTAAAAAAGGCTGGCGCTGGAGGAAATGGAATGAATTTAAAAAGATTTACAATATCTCAGTGTCAAACGGGTGAGGTATTAGACTTAAGAGATGCTCCATTTATCTTTAGAACCATTAAAGTCTCATTTGGAAAACACTGGGTGAATTGCAAAAATATTTTCCGCTATTTCAAGGGCCTTAAGGGGGATGACCCCTAGTAATTTATATGGGGGGGGAGAAAGGTCAGTGCAAAGTAATTAACCTGAGCTTCACATGGGGCTCTGAAGCTTGCAGGTAAATTTATTTAAGCTTGGGATAAGCAATGTCCGTGTTTTTGGATGGGCTTTTAGTTTTATGACTTGATGCAAATGTAATTCCGGCCTGAAAAAACTAAGTGCCCATCTTTGAGCTTAAGGTGTGATCCCAACCCTAATGAACTCATCATAAAAATCTCCGTTTTGGCTCCATTTGTCCAAAATCATGTGTTCAATAGCACTCGAAGACTCGGAGGTCCTATTTTAGATAAATAAATGTTCTTTCAAGAGCTTCGCTATGAGAAATCTCGTCGTGAGTAAGAATGAAAGTACTTTAGAGTGTATTAAGCCATTTGAGCTTGAATTGATATGATTTTCGACGTGTAAACCTATTATGCATTCACCCCCAATACATGTAGATTAATTCAAGTTATGCATGAAATTCTTTCGTGGTGAAAAAATTGGGGATCATGTGAAATTCTCCCATAAGAAAGTAAAGGAGAGCGTAGAAAATGGGATTTCAAATGTCTGAGACTTATCCCCAAATTCTTGGAGCCATACTCATAGTTTGGTCGAATAAAATGTCACCCTTTTAAGCTGTAGTAGAGTGGTTGTAATAACAGGTACTCAGGATCAGTGCTCTTCCAAACAATTTAGAGCTCAAAATGGAATTAGAATGTTTCCGAGAAAAATCATCCCGTGTCCATTCGTCTTCCGATTCATCTTTTAAAAACTTAATCCCATTTGGAGCAGCCTCTTCACGTTCCTCCGAGCTCTCTCGCATTTGAATGGGCAATTTTTCTCTAAAGGTATTGATATTCTTCAAAGTTGGAGCTCTAAGAATCGGACCAATTCATTTGGAGCTCAATGCAGTTCTTAAGAATAAATCTTCAATTTAAATCATGGCCCTAAAGCTCCTCCGAAGGCTCCAATCGGGCACAATGGGTCCATTTGTAAGGCCAAATTGTAACTTTTGACCACCTCGGAGCATCCTCGATGGATCCAGATGCAGAAAGAGTTCCAAGCTTAATTGGTGCTCAGGAGTGAATAATTGTTGGCGGGTCTTGACTGCTGAGGATTCGTAGAAAATGCGGTATTGTTATCTTAAAAACTAATTCTCGGCTCCAATGTGGATTGTATAAGCTCCTCAACGGTCAAGCTGTACTCTTGAAATTTGAATTGCAACGGCAATCTTCCTCGAGAATCTGCTCCCTTCAACTTTACGGAGATTATGTATTCAAAATGAGCTCCACATTTAAGTATATGTCAGGAGAACATGCAAATGTAAGGTGCGCATATGCATATACTAGGATAGGATGGACAAGATAATTCTCATGAAGGTTTACGAGATATTTTATGATATCTTATCAGGTAAGGCGGGCCCCAGCCACTCTTCTTTTATTCTAGGCTTGGGTTTGGCTACTGACTTTTCATACAAAGAATAAAAGAGCTCGAGGGACTCCCTCAATTTTATCAGAGTCCTCCAGAGCAGGAGGAAAATGGGGGGATGTGTAATCATCCAGAGTCCTTAAGTCATACCCCTTCATATGAGGAGTTGTTTGTTGCTCCAAACCTGATCACTTCTTGGGGTTTATATAGGAGTTTACAAAGCTGAGGGTACCTGTCTTATTTAAGAACGTGCTTCAGCTCTGTTTTTTATCATCTTATAGAGCTCTCGGGTGGATAAGATAGGGGCTGTTCGTGCAGGGCTCTTCCCCCTATGCTTAACTTGGCCTTGAAAACCTTTTTAAACACTTAACATTAGCCAGAGTCTCTGACTCTCCCAGCCTCACTACTTCATAATGGCCAGGCATTAGCTTTTGACTTTTGAAATTCAAAGAATAAGTTCTGGAGCTTGAGAGGAGCTTGAGAGTGTGAATCGTTAGAGTCCTAGAGAGTCCAAAGGATTGAATTTTGTACAATTTTGAATGACGAAGCGTAAGATGTCTTTGATTGCAATGCTGCGTGTATTTCTCAGCCACTTTCAAGCTTAATAGATTTCATTTCATTCACCTGAATATCAAGTCTCTTTCATCCGAGATAAGAAAGTTAAGCCAAATGAAATGAAACGGCTTGGTGGTTCCCTCACAGGTCCGGAGAACAAAAGGAATGACTAAAAAGAGCTACTTACTCTCGATTGTGCTCCCTATACCTGTGGGAAAAGTGACAAGATACTCGAGATATGGGAAAAAACTGTCTAATTGTACAGTCGAGTCTAGTCTGAAGCAGTGTGGTACTGTGTATGGAGGCTATTGGGTTTTGTTTGGGTTTAAGAGCTTTTTTAGGTTACCAAACTCCACCACAAACTCCTCGAGAGACTCCAACCAAAATTACATAAAGCCCCCTTAAAGGAGGGCTGAATATGAGAGTATATTATGATTATTATGGTGAGCCATGGGCTTTTAACGCGTCGCCAAATCCTGGTCAAAATGCCGTCCAGATACGACCGAAGGAACACTTTTAAATTAAGAAGCATATTTGGAAAGAGTCATAACTTGACTCTAATGAACCCCAGCAGGTCTCCTAGCTCAAATTGATTTTTACGATGATCGTCTCTTTTTACTCGTCGCCGTTGTAAAATTCTAAGTTCAATTTGCATAGGTAATTCAATGGTAAATAAGTAAAGTGATGCTTACCTCGATTCAGGTGTGACTTGGTTTGAACTCCATCCTGCCAAGCTCCAAGTCCCAGGCTGACCAGCGTCGTAAGAATTAGCGTAATCGGGTTCCTCCACATTTTAAAAAAGGCCTAATTCATTCCAAGCTCAATTTCCATCTCGAAAGAGTCCTCCAGAGGATTCAGTCGGTCTTTGCGCAAAGGATCAAACTGTAAAAAAAAAGAAAAAGTACATTAGCACTCGTTGATTTACAATTTTACATATAAACACAGTGGCTCAAATGGACATTTGTTTGTTATCTTACTCGCTATGCGGAGTCGAGTGAATAAATCTTTAAAAGCCCATCTTAACCTTATCTCGAGAACCTCACTATTTTTTCTAAATTATTATTCAATCATTTCCCTTAAGATGCTGCGGAGGAATTCAAAGGATCCCTTACAATTATCTCATCGCATGTTCCTAGAGGATCTCAAGAGCTAGGAGAGTCGCAACAATAGGAGCAATCAAGAGCGGTAATTCACAAACAAAGGACTCTACGAAATAATGCCATTAAAAACTCCATACTCTAACATTATCCATGTGATCAATCCTCGAAATCCTCTGGAAATTCTCAGGATTCGTGCATGCAAGATGCAATGAATGCAACCTCGAGTGCCTATCTAAATGAACATGTACACATTGCTATTGAGGATATCTTGATTTGTCTAAATTGTTCAAATCATCCCTATAAATCTCAGGGTGACCAGAAAAAAAAAATTCAGGCTTTGTCAACAAAACTCCCACTCGGAGGATCTCCTTTTGTTTAACCCGCGTATTCTTAATATGGCATAAATGTATTCAATTTAACCTGCCACCGCCTACATTTATACCTACTTTATTCTCCTCATTAACGGGGCAGGGTAAATAGGGATCAATTATGGGCAGTTTGAAATATAGGTTCAGTGAGAACGGTCTTTGTTTTGATGAAAGGGGGGCTCTAGTCTAGTTTCTTGACCTCGCACCCATCTCTCATTTTTAATGACTCCTCCACCTCGTCCTTTTTTGCATGTAATTAATTATACAGGATAAAAATTAAAAGGAGGAGGAGGAGGCGGAGGAGGATCCTCTTCCTTTGAATAAACTCGCTTAGTTAGCGCTCAGCTGACATTTGAATTGAATGCGGATTTTAATACAGTGTTTCATTCATTTTATTCAATTTTAATTCATCCTCATTAACACAGCAAGCTTGCACTTGTCCGCTTCATTGTTGCGGAGTTGTAACACAGCGGAAACCCCTCACCTGCTCACCTTATTTTGCCATCAACGCCTTAATTCAGCTTGAACCTGCAGAGGCAGTGAGCAATTACGAGCTACAAGTTATCTTAAAGCCGTTGATTCGAACCATTATTCATTATGCAGTTCTAGGCTGTGAGGAAGCTGCTGAATGAATGGATGCTATTTGCTCCGTTGAGCCAAAGTGTATATAAATGCACATTTTGAATTGAATTTGCCTTTGCAAATATTATGCACCTCCTCTTTATATAACTGTACCTACTTGCCTCTTGGGTAGTCTGCTCTAAACATTGTTCTCTCATTAAAACTTCATATGCTTATTAGTCGGTTAGTTAGCTCCTCTCTGGCGAGGGTGAGGGTGAGGCAGGAGGAGTGATTTTTCGCTAGATGAGATGATTTGCCTTACAACATGTATTTAACCCTGTCAGGAAACAACGGAGGGAATTATTATCTTCACTCGGAAGGTTCAACCCTTCCTAAATACACCCAAAGTCTCAAAGATGACACTTGGGCTCGATTGAGGACACTCCCTTAACTTTTATTTTACAATAGCAAGTATTTATTCAAATCCTTCGCAGTGGAAACCAAATCAAATTGAAGGAATACCTAATTATTTCCAACCCACGTCATCCCAGAACCCTGGAATACGAATATATACGGGAGCATCTAATAGAAAAGTATCTAATAAGGCAAAAAAAACCCTTCCGATCCAGCTCTTTTGTTTATTCTTATTTATTCTTATTACTGGCATTAAATTGAATTGAAATTTGGAGGAGGAGGAGTTAAAAAAACCAGAAAACTATTAAAACTTCGCCCAACCCGTAATATAAATTTTTATATGGAAGAAACTACTCCTTTAATTTGGAGGGCCATATAAATTTATTCCCGAGTGTTCTCTGGAGGAGGTGGTACGAGGTGGAGGCCAGGAGGATATGCCAGTTGTAAATATTGTGAATTAAATGCTGGAGCAGGGCTCTGTTTTTAAGGCGTGGCCGTAAGAAATGGCTTTATTTGGCAATCAATTGCACTTCCCCTTGCTCTTTTTATTAACTCGCTCCTAAGTAGATTCAATTTGAGAGCTACATGGAGTGTTTCTTCGTAAGTATAATCAGATTGGGAATTTAACCTCTGCACTTTTGAAATTTAGATTGCATTCATAAAATTCGCACTTGATATGGAATGATCTCAGGATCTCATGATCTCAGGAGGATCAACCTCCTCTCAGGTGAAGGTACCATCATATAAAAAAGGTCTTTTAATTTCAGCTTCCTCTCCCATGCTTGGTGCACTGTATTTGGCCTTAATTGCAATCACTTCCCCTTTTAAGGTCCCTCACTAAAAGTCTATTACATAAAACTGCATCCAATACACCTTCGCAGGTTCTCAATTCTGGCTCTTTTTATGACTCGATTCCCCCAGCGTAATTATATGTGTATTTTACACATTACTCCATTCAGTTTGGAGGTGCTTTGGAGGTGCTTAAGGCTGGGAAATTGCAAGTAGTAAAAATCATCCATTATCCATCGAATAAGCTCTTTCAGATTACACCAAGTCTGCATGTGAACTAATAAAAAGAGGAGGTTTGAACTGACGAGAGAGCAATTATTGCGAATGTTTTTATGCACCAGCCTTTCGTGGCCATCTCGCCTTTGAAAAATGTTAAAAAACTTAATCGTTTATCGCTCACTTAATTTGCAAAAGCTCCAAAGTGTGAATTAGCTAATAATGGTTGAAGAAAGGGAATTGATCTACACTCCTCGGCGTTCCTAAATGAGCCAGGGGGTGTTAAGAAATTAGAAATTATCCAGCTTTTTGCATATTGCATGCTCGAGGGACATTTGGAATGGATCTTGAAATAATCTTTAAAAGAGCCGAGGCAATGTACTTTAATTTGGATCTCAATTCTCCTTTTTGATGGCCATTTGCAATGCAAGTGGCTGCTGATTTGTGTGTATAATCCACAAGTGTGAAGAACAACGCCTTCCTCCCTCCTCCTCCTCCTTCGACTGAGGAGACACGTGAAATTTGCTCATTAAATATTACATTTTAGAGCAAAAGTGACATTAAGAAGAGGAGGAGGAGGAGGATAGAGAGGGAAAGGAGATCTACCATGATGCCGAGGGCGTTTGAAATCCCCTGTGCACACACACAAGTGTGCAAATGGACATTTGCACGAATTGCGAGCAAATTCTACTAAACTAAATTAATGCAAACCCAGCAATTAGCATTTGTCCCTGTTCACATCATGCACACAAATCCAAATTTGCAATCAAGGATTTCTCTATCTGCTCTACAATAATGTAATGCAGCACATTTAATTAGAATTGAATGGTAAGTACAACAATTGAACGAATTCAGGCTTTCAGCTGTCAATCGTAGCAGTAGCAGCTCGGTGGAGTCTCCCCCCTTCTTCCTGTTTTGCATATCCCCATTTGATTTAATTTTAGATTATCTCGAATTTCGACCTAGTGTGATTGGGGAGGCTCAGGTGCACCTTTTGGGAGGGGCTTTTAACGGAGATTCGAAAAAAAAGACAGGAAAAAAGTAATTTTGTTTGACGAGAGCTCAGATTTGGAGTCCGAGAACCTCCAGGAAGGATGCAACAGGTACTCTAGAGATAAAGGGATATTCCCAGGTTGGTGGAGGCCATTAGCCCACCTTTTTATAGGCCTTGCAGCTGTCCAGATGGTCCTCAACTCCGCAAAAGCTCCGACCCAACACGAACTGTTTTTCTATTCTTAGGATTTGGAGTCGGAGCTCCGCATAAAACCCATTAGCTCTAAAATCCCTTGTCCTATGACTAATAAAATATGATCAGACGGAAGAGTAAAAAATGATTCTTCGTGAGGGAATAAAAAGTCATTGTAATCCGAGCCAGGAAAAAGGTCAAAGCTCTGGCTAATATTAAATCCATTGCCGAATCGTGCTCTAAACTCTGTTAAACTCTTCCCATAGGCCCGTATGATAACAAATGAGGAAGATGTGAAGGTTCTTTTGCGGATGTGTCTTTCATTAAGCTTTTTGGGTGAGGTAGAGTCAGTAGATGGACAGGATGGGCTAATGACCAACTGGGATTTTCATTAGGAAGCTTGAGAGTTGAGGTATAATGGATTTTTAGACGAGTGAACTACTTAACAATTTAGTTTAGAGAGTAGATTTAGAGAGTTTCGAGCGTACATTTCCAAAAATATATTAATTTCACTCTTTTTCTTTTTTTTCCTCAAGCTCCAACCCCCTTGAAATTGGAATAACAGGAGGATGAGGGGTGCAGAATTGACCCTCCTCAATCATGAACAGCCTCCGTCCGTTCGATATTGTTTTTTCAACCTCGGGTATTTTGTTAAAACCCAACAGTATGTGGATTAATGAGGTTTGAACCGAGATGAGTCTTGTGAAAAATAGACCAAGCCAAAACAGAACTTTTAACCAGAGCTGAGAGAATAACAAGGGGCCATTGGACACAATTACTCCCCATCTATTCAGGAGCAGTTTTTCTCAGGGTTCTGAATAGCCATATATCGAGAGCTCGTCCATGGACCATAGCTAAAACCTTTAGAAAATTTCGTGACCCAAGAAATCCACCAAGACTTAAAATAAGGCATTATCCCGGGGTTCCATTATTATGTTTTTCCCTCAGATTGGAACTTGAAGGATAGGCTGAGAGCCTTAAGGAACCCTTAAGGAACCCTGAAGTTAAATCTATTTAGTACCAGTATGTTATAGATTAACAGTGGGTGGACTTGTGAACTTTAAGCAGTGAAATCTCGAACCTATTCTTTCACTGAGGAGAGGTTAAGAAGGATGTTTGGGCTTGGGCCCCTGACAGGGACTCTCTGCAACAAGATATGCCTTGGTATATCCTTCAAATTTTACCTTAAACTATTACTGCGCAGTTTGTGTACCAAGTCTAGTAATTTAACCGAAACCTCGGAGGATGGCGGGAGATGGATCCATCTAAATCTGGAAGATTTTAACCCCGAGTCCCTTGCATAACCCCTCGAAATGAAGATATATTACATAGTAATCATATGTCGGTTTCTGAGAATACTACGAGCACATATGGTCCAAAACAGAAGCACTACAGGAGCAGCCCTTGAATCTTGCTTACTTTTAGAGGGTCGAATCTTACAACTCCTCCGTATTTGCTTACACACTGGCCTTGTACTAGTACACTAGCGAGGGTATGTCTCCAAAAGACATCTGCCAAGTCCCCTTGGGATGATTTGGATGGATGAGCTTGAGGTTTGCCTGGAAAAAGGCACTATGTCCTCAATAGTAGTACGAGACTACTTAAGTCTCGACCCTTGTTGACTCGGTCCGTATATGCACAAGCAAAAAAGTTAGATTCAACAAGTCCCTCCAATGTACTCATACTCCTCTGTAGTGGACCTTAAAAGTTACCAAAAAACCGCAGAGATTTACACAAGCTCTGATCAAGCTAATAGATAAATCCTCAGAGGCGGAAGAAAACAACTGCGATCGAGGTGACACTTCCCCTAAAGAAGAGTCGAAGAAGAGTCGACTTCCAATTTTGGTCCTCCGATGCAATGCAAATGAATTGAGTGCAAACCTCCCAAATAAGGGAAATGTCAAGCTAACATGTACTCGAGAGTCTCGAGCTAATCCAGAGAGAAATGTAAACTAATTCCATTAATCCTTGGCTTATAATACATAGTATCCGTACAATACAAATAAAAAAGTGTGCATTTCACATTTGAAAAATAAATAAAATAAATTGGGGGAAGCCAAGCTCTCCAACTACAAAAAAAGTCGAATCCCAACCCCTCAAAATGTGTCTAATCCAAAGCTTAGATCAGCCCCGAATTTGAATATTTGCACAGGGATCGAGGACTTACAAGGAGTCTCGAGAGTCTCGAGTGACAAATCTTGTTTCCTCATCTGAGCACATCTCCCCCTAGCTTTAGCTAAGTCGAGATTAGCCGATCTCTGAAGTTCAGAGTCTGAACTGGCTTTCAAAGTTAAGAGAAATTACACATCAATCTTCAAGTGTCGCAGAGCAAGTTGGAAGTGACCCTAGGAAAAAAATCATTCCTTTTCGCTACGAGCTCGTGTTAAATACGCAAACATGCTCACTCCATTTTCAAAGAATTTATTCCTCCGCTGAATATGCACATTTAGCTCTAAATTCCTCGACTCTCCGACACTCCCTTGTAAATCTATCAAGGGCATATTTACACTTTCCAAATAAGGGCTTAAACTATGCCGGGAGTTCATGAATGCACAATTAGGGAGCTCGAGCATCTCAAGCAAATGCAATGGATTCAGGATTCCTCAGAGGAAATGGATGCAAGAGGAAACAAGTAAGGTCGAATATATTTCGCTGAGATCTATAGTTAATGATGTATTTATTACATTTCACATTTGCTCTTCCTCCCTGGCATATTTCAATGCATTCTTCACATTGAATACAACTTCTTATGGCTATGTAACTTGTAAGCACAATGGTAATGATCCAATCTGACGACGGAGAGTGAGATTAAATCATTTTTTATCCGCTTGCAATCAGATGATAACTTCAACATACGAGACATCCTGATAATGATGATATTATCGTGAGTCTGAGGAGCATCTGAAGCGTGTCCAGGCCTTGAAAGTCTTGAATATCAATCTTGGGCTTGTTCCCTCAATAGAGAGTGACTAGAGTCCCCTTTTTCTTGAGCGAGAGAGATTTAATCCTTATCCCCGAGCTCAGGTTATAAGATTCTATACTCCGAGCCCCAGAATATTCATGGAGGGTTGACGAGTCTAATGTCGAGACGAGGGAGTTGACGCCTTTTTCACCCTAAACATTTGTTTCAACCACCCCTTTATAGCATTCAACAGGTTGCTTCAGCTTTTCCTCGAGAACCCTTATCGCCACCACCAACTCCGGAGGAATCCTACGTGAAATTCAAACTCTTTTTAATCCTATTCGATTCAATCCAGTCTTGTTCGGGTTCCTCGAGTTCTTTGAATTTAGTAATTCACTTCCTTACATAACAACCTCGGTATACTCCACCTCCCCCAAACGGTAGACCTGTTTCCCCTTTGAACGGCAACCTTTTAAAAAGCATTTAAATTTTAAACCAGTATCTTAAGACGTGGGGAATTGCGAAATGTAATCGAGGAGGTAAAAACTTTTCTTTAATCGCTGCGATAATTCAGCTTTATAGGGTATGAACTTGATCTTTGGGGGAGATCGACGACGAGAACGTGAAGGAAATGTAGTTTCATCGTAGTCTTGTATTAGGATGAGATAGGCCAAGCATTTTATGGAGATTATCCAAAGGGTAATTACGAGCATGCGAAACTCTCCGTGTATTTTGATGTAGTTGTTCGCTTAAATTAAGGTTCTGCTTGTCAAAACCTCCCCAGGATTATTCCCTTGTATAGTAGTGTATTAGCTGTTCACTTGAAGTCTGATATTCGCATGATCTCATCCTCTGGATCCTTTAAAGATCCTTTCAGGGGCAAGTCTGAAGGCTCCTTCGGGAGGTAGTTACCGTCAATTCGATTTAAAAGACATATTTTATCCAGACTCAGACGGAGTATTGTTGTGGTCGCCCTAAAGAACTCAAAGTAACTCCATACTCGGTGGGCTTTTAAATTAACTAAATCTTAGCCATATGCACAAAGCATAAACACGATTTAAGAGCTCCTCGAGAGAGTAAAAAACCTCAAAGTTTGGGGGCAGCTTCAATATTTTAGCCATATCCATCCGCCTCGTCTTTAGAAGTAAGTACTGGCAGGCTTCTGAACTTTTTACAATCTTAATACATTGAGTACATAGTCATACTACATAGTTGAACGAGGCTGGTGAGCATACAAGTGCTCTCAAACTCCTCTGGATTCATGTCTCGACGGCCGTATGTAGTTTCAACTTGGTTCATTTCATTTTTCAAAGCTTTATTACGCATAATTCTTATAGCTCAATGCATGCATGATTCACATTACCCGTAGTCGTACCCAGTCCACTACCACTTTCAAATTACTCATGGACCTCAAGCCTGAAGAGATGTACCTTTTAGCCCTTTGAAAGTTTGGAGATCTCGGTTCGGAAACTAGCTAATAGATACTTGGCTGATTGAGCATTGAGGAGCGGAGACGCCAGTTCTTGAGGCTTATCTCTCAAGCGGGAGGAAGATGGTAAGATTTGATGGCAACGGTGCACACAGGTGTGCATCTTCCTCAGGGTAGACTCATCAACTTCCTAAGTTCCTATGCATCTAATACAATTGTGTGAGTAAGCATAACATGGTCTATGCTTCGTCATATGAGTATTGAATTCAAAGGTTTCAGATCAGCAGGTTTCTCCAGGTTCTATTCTCGAGCTGTACAACCTTAAGCTTTATATTGTACACTTGGATTAACAGCCTAGCTCAGACTCTCCCGCTCACCCTCCAAAGCTGGGACAATTGAAAAAGAGCCAGTCAGTCTGGGGGAATATAGTCATAAGGGAAAGACATTAAGGTTTTTAAGAGCGAGTCGAGAGACTTGAGGTACCTACTTTCCAGGCTCAGACGACCCCATCTCAACTTATCTTATACTTATTACCTCACCTATACCTATTAGATATAGGGATATGGTTTGTTTAATATAGAAATGGAGAAACTAAAAGTTTAGAGCTGATCCACTCCTCCATTTTGGCCTCCCCCTCGGCTCCTCGAGTCCCAGTAATAAAGGCCCTGGCTAAAAGGGGCTCTAAAAGAATAATATGAGGGGGAAGAAAGGCTCCTTTGGGTTTCTTCCCTTAACTTACAGTGTTCCAAGCCTTGGCTTCCTTTTTTATTGGCCCTCCATCCAGTAACTCAAACTCATACATTGTTTCAATGATCTATCCTTTGTCCGAGGTTTGGAGGGAGGTGGGGATAGGACTTGGGGAGAGAGCTGACATTGCCACAGGGTGTGTTAGGGAGTTTTAAGTAGATGCAATTGATGATTCCAAAATGATTCGGCTTGGGGGATTTAGGATCAATTTCTCCACATCTATTTTAGGAGATTCAGGACTTCTTATGACTCTAAGGTCCTCCCTTAGGGTCAGGGAGGACCCTTTAGATCAATTTATATCTAAATTATCGGAAAAAGGGCGGTGATATATAGACTCGACTTGGGAGTTGGGGGTGAGTTAATATCTGAGCAATTTAGTGGACCTTTGTTCGATTCTCTAAAAATAAAATTATGACTTTGACTGCACAACCCTTGAGCCCCTTAAGACCTGAGGACGACCGAGGTAGATTTAAAGGGTAATTTATAAAATTTATAAAATCCTCCCTTAAGGCTTAAGGGCCCAAGCTAGCCCCCAACGGCCAATAATAGCCCTTTAAAAATTTCCAAAAAGGTGAAAAATCCACAGGAATTGTTGGACCTATTTAACATGTTTGTAAAGTCCATTCTAGAGTTCATTGTCTCCTGTGTTGCATGCTAAAAGGTTCCAAAGTGTCCGGAAACTAATTTAAGTGTCCAGAAAAATGTAACAATATTTAAGGAATTCCCTCCGTGTGGCCCCTAGGATTTATTTGACTTGGCTCGTAAATAGTTAACCTTTCCAATGGTAAAACTCCGTTAGATTGTCCATTAGGGAATTTACTTTTAGTCAATTGAAAGGATTGGCCGATCTCTTTACAAGATAGGATATGATTTATCATGGTACTTTTACTTGTATTCACAAATTTGGATCAAATGGAATTTAAAACCCACATCCGCAATCCGAGTGAATCTAATTTACTTATCATGTTCGAAGATGTTCTCAATCCTTTGCGTTGTAATCCTTTGAGGATTTCGGTTCTTGACAGCCAGAAAAGACAAACATTTGATCTTAGCATTCGGATAATCTGTCTGCAGCACTCTTATAATGGCCCAATTTACCAAAAGGATTGTTTTTCCGCTTAAATTCTAATTTCCCCAAACTAAGGACAATCCAAATTGAACCAAATCCCAGCATCTCACTTTAATCACACACATGTATCGCACATTTTCGAGCACCGCCTTGTACTTATCTTGTTTAAAAGGTTTAATGACTGGTCTTTCTCGTATGCTACAACAATAAAACCTCACAGGGATATTGCCTTTGTGTCTTTTTAGCAAAAACAATTCGCATCCCCACGAGTAGAGCACTTTTACTCGTACTTGTCATTTCATTTTAGAGGTTTTTTTCACAGGTTTCTCGGCTTTCGCCGAAATGTGCTGGCAGGCTTAAATTGAAGCTAACTTGTTTAGATCCGCTGGTCTTTCAGGTCTACTGACCATTCCATCATTTGTTGTCAACCGACCACATGTGAATTGTCATTTGGGGAGTTTTTTTTTAACTCCTCCTAGCTCTGGGGATTGAAAGGGAAATCCCAGCCTCAATTTGCATGCAAGAAGGGCTATTTTGAAAATACAAATTCACTTTCAATCTCTTTTTTTGCCCCCAAAAAAGCCTCGCTTGAAGCGTCTAAATTTGGAAGCCAATATTGCTAGGCTTAAATGAGTTTTGTAAATAGCCAATCATTTCCAACCACCTCAAAATCCAATACTCAATCATTTTTTGTTCGTAACTTTAAATATAGCTCGATCAAAAAATCGAGCAAAAAAGAAATAAACAACTAGCCAGTCGGAGATCATTATTTGGCGTGCTAGGGGACTTGGAGGACAATCGGCAAAGGAGAAACTTGATTTAAAAGTACTTTTTTTACGAGTATTTTTGCGAATTGCGATTCTCCCCGTCTTGGTTGAATGGGTATTATTTTGGAAGGCTGTAAATCCTCGAGTTTCCCTCCTGAAACACCCTTAAATTTGCATATAACAATACATATTCTCTTAATTTATGTGCGAGACTTTTAATTGCATTAATGCACCAAGTTTCTAGTGTTCTACTGCCCTATTCAATTGAGACAGTGTCCATTTTGTACTTTTTTCCCATTTCAATGCAATGCTATTCTTTGGAGAGTCTTAAATGCTCTATTTTAGAAATGTTTAACCTTCTTTCGATGTCAGCCGAATTAATTCAATTTAATCCACTCACCTATTATTCGTAGTCGGACAATAAAAGCTATATATAGGCATGGGGGCCGTCTATCTAGCTAAATCAAGATTGTAAATTGTAATTGAGAACCTTATGAGCCCATATATTGGCCATAATAGGAAATAATGGATTAATAGGATAATAGCCGAGCTCCCATTGATCCATTTCATCTGGATTGAATTTCAATGGAGCTCGTAACATACTCCTGAGGTGTGGAAAAATGCTTAGATAATGCCAGAGATGCAAGGCTCTCGAATGCAATTTTTAAATGGCTTTAACTGTTCGCTGATCATTACATAAACTGACTTGTAGAGCCTAGGAGGTGGCTGAAAAACCTCGAGTAAAGCCAGTGAAGGCAGGATTTCACCGGGGGAGAAATGTTCTATTTATGAACATGTTTAGTTTACACAAAAGCTGACTCTGGGACTCTGCAAGCTCTGGCTTGACTTGAAAGCTTCAGCTGCCCCTTGAAAAAACATTTCAAATGACTATCTTACTCATCATTCTCCGTAACGGCCATTGTAATATAGTAAAATGCGCTGAAAAGTACATAATTTTGAATGAATCATAATATTGTGAACAATATCCCCTATACTCGGGGTAGGATCAGCATAAATTGAATAAATTGAATCACATTCTCATATTTTATGGCTTGGAATTAGGGCTAGCTCGAGAAATTTGATATGGACGATATAAACCCGATGAATACAATGGTAGAAATCTCGGAAAAAGTGTCTAATATGCTCCGCTTTCTTACAGTTAGATTGTATTGTAAAATGCAAAAGTTCAAGGCGGATAATTTGCTCAATTTGCCCATCCTACTGCTTATGTATTCACTTTATTACAAAGTTTACTTTGTATTTCCCATTTAAATTTAAAGTCGAGGGAAAGATCATGTTCCCAGTTATCTTTTTAGATGAATATCCCCAGCTTATGCAAGCCGAATTCCCTTCGATTATGCATGCCAATAATTTTGCAGTAGTAGCTAGCAGTTGCAACCCGTTTTCATACGCCTCAATCTACCCACGAAGAAAAGCCCTTACTCATTAATTCAATGATGGCAATGAACCGTCCATCTATGAGTATTCACAAAGGGTCTGCTCAAGTATACTCAAGTATCTCTCAAATATCACTTTTAGTTTCTTACTTTGCGTTTGATTTGTGCCACCTACTTGGATATTGCTCCAATGCTGATAAATATAATCTTAAAAGACTCGCATCGAACAAGTTTCTGAGTTTCAGCCTTCCAACACGTGTATCTCGTATGAACAAGTAGTCAATTAATTGCTTTATGAATATTTTTATGGATATTTTTAAGCGGAGGAGGAGGAGGAGGTGGTCGTCGTCGTTCGTGGTAGTCGATGAGAGACTGCTGAATGATTTTTTAAGTTTGCCAGCCAATAATCATTGACCAATTTGGTGGATCTCGCACCTAGCTTCTCCAAATTTGAGTTCATTCATCATTCTACCCCCGTATAGTCTGTATAGAATGGTCGATGGAGTTGCAAACTTGATCCCCTTCAACTCAAATTGTTGAATAATCTTTGAACAACAATGGTAAAAGTGCGAAAACAATCTCTGGCAGGAATTGCGAATGAAAAATGGGGGAATTACATTGAATTAAAGGTAGCTGAAGCCATCCCGAGTAATCGTAACATATTATTAAGTTCCCTTTCAAGCCAGCTCAGGCCTTATCATGAGCTCAAGTAGCTTGACCATCTGTAGGATCTCGTAAATGGGCAAAGGCATTGAATTACCATTGATAACATAGGTATAGCAAGTAGTAGAACTCACACTTTTATTAAGATTTGAAAGATTTGCCCATTATTTGATTTATTTCATTCAAACTTAATTTATGTGTGGATAGCGGTATAGTGTACGAGGATTCAAAGGATTTAAAGTGCTTGTTGGCGAAGCTAAAATCCTTGGACCTCCACTGTAATTTAATGTGTTTAATCTGTAGATTTTTATTATGCCCACGAGTGCGTTCAGATTATATAAGCAGTCGTATTGAGTATATGGGTTTGTGTGTTTTCTGGTCCTCTTTAATGGGTTATTGAGAAAGAGTGGATGCCGCGACGGTGCTCCTGATGAGGGCACTTCCTTACTTGGTTTTTGGAGTTGTGTGCAAGTGGGGGAAAAGCAAGATTGGCATACATATGAGGGCCAAGACAAATGGGCTCCTCATAAGCGAGTAAAGATGAATATTCTGCTACTCTTCCTCATTGTCCTTTTGAGAATTTGCACAGGAGTCGATGGAGGAGTCCGCGGAGGAGTTAAATGTCAACTCATTGTGTCAGTTTCAGCCACGAATGGACAAATAGTCGAGGATTGCACGGGGATTTGAGCTGAATATTAAATTAAAAATCGAAGGATTCAAAAATGAGTTGACAAAACCTCTTGAGTCGAAGGATTAAGCCGTAAGGGGTTGAATGATAAGCAAACAAATGTAAGTGGGTTGTCTTAAAGCCTGAAAGATTTGAGATTTAAGCCGCTTCGGATATTGTCAATACATTTATAAGAGTTTACGCATGCAAATTATTCAATAATTTAATATGCAGCGGATAAAAGTCCTCAATCCAAATATCTGTATTTCTTAAGTGGATTGGCAATGAGCTGAATAATGTATTTGACAAATCTCAAGATATCCCGAGTACTTGTCGCACATTTACGGATATGGAATCTTCGAAGAGCTCACAGGAAAGGATATCGAGCCTTAAGAAGCTCTGCGAGTTAATGACAAATGTTTTTGGAGGGACAGATTGGACACAGATTTCAAAGTCAAATGGAATTCAGGATTTCACAGCCTCAGACCATCCTTTAAAACTATCCTAGAGTATCCTAGAGTATTTCTCGAGCATGTTCCTCGTAGATATGCCTTTAATTGAACGGGGGAAAGCAATGAGCAAGTCATTCCAGGCTCATTACAAACTTTAAATGGATTGGCTTGATAAGGAAAGACATTATACAGCTCGATAGATGTACTTGAATTTGAATAGCTCGAGTTTGAGACCTCTGGATGAGCTCGAGGATTGAATATGGGCCACGGATTGAGTGAATTCATGTGTTTAAATGTCCCTAATGTTTATGTTTTTGGAGATAAGGAGGAAATGCTCAAGTCTGGGGCTCTGGATGGACATTATTCAATTCCTCAAGAGTATCAACACTGCATTTCTGCATATTTAATTCCACAAGCATCTCTAGAGCGAGCTGAGAAATCATGTGCTCTTTAAACCTTAAAATCTAATTTGTTTTTATTTCCTCGTGTGCATTTAAATGCAAAGTAATCTAATACGCTCTCAAGAGTCGCGAGAAATGAATCAAACTCAATGTCCAATGTTCGCACAACTGGATCTCTAGCTAAACAAGTGTCATTTGAGATAAAGTGGACTTACCACAGCAGGATCCAAAAGGTTTTAAAATCCAAAGATCACAAATCCTTTAAATTCAGCACAAATCTACTGACATTTCCACTCCCCAGCTCGATGCCAGGAACGGGATTCTGTGGAATTGACACTTTTTTAAGGTTTGAGAAGAACTCGAGGACCTCTTTGTGAGCCACCTAATTTTTAATTTTTAAAATTCGAGTAAACAAGTTCTCTCGCGAAAAAAATTAAGTAAATCACAGTGCGGAAAAGCAGTTTCAAACATGCATTAGATTTCTATCAGTGCTTGAATGATGCTAATTGTTCTGACCACTACCTAGTCTTATTTTTTGAGACAATGCAATGCACTTTAAAATTATCCACAATTAATTAGGCAACAAGTTAGCTTGCGAGGAGCTCAAAACTCCAAATTTGTAGCGTCTTTTTCTCACTTCTCCCTTTTAAGGGTCTCTCCAATGCACTTGGCTTTATCCACTCTTTCAATTAGAAGTTTAGAGCTCGAAAAAAGCAATTCGACACACGGAGATGTATATTCGGGGCTTTGGGAGGTCAAAATCCTTGCGACCTGCAGGCTAGGTTAATTAAATTCAAAATAATTGTGTGGAGAACGGTTCTAAAAAAGATGCGGTGAAAAAAGAACACGACGGACGGACGTACAGCCTTTCCCTTTGACTCTGAAAGCACAACTGATTATAGTAAACTCAAAGCTGTAGTAAAAACACGCTTGTTGCTCTCCTCGGGCTCCCCTCAAAATGCACCATCGCGTTAGCCCCTACCTTCCTCATTATAGAGAGCATATATGGGGGAGATGGCAAGCTACTCAGCTTTAAAATCCAGCTAGACAAAATACACTCTTTCAGAGATAGCTACTACTCGTATGCTATGTAATACAATAGGGTATACTACGATATATTCAAGCACACATGCACTGAACAGCTTTAAAATTTTGAACCTGTAATTCTCCATATAAATATATTCTATTGAAATCTTTTTCCTATTCATATGCAAGTGTAAATAGTAATACAATATATCTCTAAAGTTCTAAACCCAGTCCAAGGTTTAATGTTCCAGGGACCTCGGAGGAGAAGCATGGTAAACACTAGACCCGGAGCAATTATGATGTTTTGAAGGTTTTGAAGGTTTTTCCCTCCACTTGAGCTCCCTATCTCGAGCTAGACCCATACAAACTGTTTATATGCAATCCGATCCTGATCATTTATGAGTACAAAGATAGTAAATTTATTTAAATACAATTTTAATTCATTTACACTCGAGTGATGCGCACACAGTTTATATTTAGGATCAGTCTAGATAGCTCTATTCGTAATTTAAACTGGAGAATTGAAATATCTAGATAAATATCGGATTGTACTAATCCTAAATGAGAGTTAAGAGTCAGATTTACATCAATCTCGGATTCTCAAGTGTTTACTCCGCATATATTGCACATTATATCCAGAATATCACATATTACGTACGACGTACGTTGTTTTCAAATGCTATACATAAAGATGCTTTGATGGCTGGAGTCTGGACAAGTTTATGTAACTTTTAGAGCGATCATTAAATATTTGCTTTGCCGATATCTAGTATTTGTGCCCATTCCAGCCGATGAGGATTGATAAGAAACTCGGGAAGGCAGAGATTGAGCATCGTTTGATTTTTGGGATAAGCTGGGGCTTGGCTTTAGCTGTCTCTCCTCGATCCTAAATCCCTTTTGACTTTGTTTGGGCTCGTTAGAACTTGGGTAGTTGCAATGGCCCCCTTGAAATTGAATAGTTTTACGATGAATCTGGGCATTTAAGGCATTTAATACCAAAGGGAAAAACTTTATGGGAGGGCGAGGAACGACGAGGGTAGTTCTACGAGTGGGTCTATTGTCAACTCGAGTGTGTTTGCATCTAGTTTAAGCACTTTTATTATAATGTAGATAAATAAATACATAAAAGATCCTTATATCAGTGCAGACCAAGCCTGGATTACGAAATTGTACGCACATATTCGCTGATGGTTATTGGCAGTTACCTTTTTGGCCTTCCATTATAATGGTATGAAAGTCCCCAATTGAATTTGGTCAAAAGGGACCTTTAAATCGTGAGCTAGATTAAATGGTGGACATGATGAACTATCAAGTTGAATGATGGTGTAGCCAAACCCGTGGCTCATTGTCCAAACTCTTGATTATTACGAGGGCATGTTAAATTGAATTAATCCGTTCAATGTGTGTGTGCACTCGATCTCTAAAGAATAAATAAATATACATTAGCCAAGCACAGCTAAATGAACAATCCCTGTGCAGAAAAAAACGCAATATCGAATTTAAGGCAATGATTCTCCATCTGCGAATTAAATTGGGCCATACTTTTCTAATACAAAGCCCGATTAAAGCATAGTCGTTTGAAAAAAAATCCAAAACTCATTAGGTTTTTTATCAGCGAGCCCCAAATGAGCTTTGTTTGATTAAATTGCCCTATTAATCCATTATGGGTCTCCATCCGAGGCTAGGATCGTTAGAAAGGAACCTTAAAAATAATTGTGTCAGGTCCGAACTTGATTTTAATGGTCGATGCTTTCATCGGGGATGGTCGGGGATGGTCAAAAAAGGAGGAAAATGTGCAGGCCGAATAAAAAAGAATGTCATTTTGATTTGAAGGGGTTTCTTGAATGAATTGGCAAAGGAGAACAATTGGAAGAACAATGGGACATTTCTTTTTTCATCAGAGGCTGAAAGCTGACCTGATCCAATGAGAATATCAAAGTTATTGACCATTTTTAATAATGGAAAGGGCCATTCTTCGCTTTTTCGAGCCAAGGGAAGCATTAAAAAGCATTGAGGAGGGCATTAAAAGTGATTATGATATTTGAAATGGCTCATCCATCACATTTATTTTGCTATACCTTGGCCGAATGTATTTTTGCGACCATTATTGTGCAGTCAACCTATTCAAGATCCCTACTCACCTACAATTTAATCCCCCAATAAAATGTTATTGTTATTTCCATTGAAAGAGAAATAAAAAAGGAGAGGATCCCTTTGAAGAGTAGCTAGAATTTTTGAGGGACGAGGGAGCAAGTGTATTAGTAAGTCTATTATTACCCTACCCCCAATAATCGGCCTATTAGTACGAATTTCGTACTAATATTGAAACTATCTAGGAAAACTGGGACTCTAGGTACGTCAAATTCCTAAAAGACCTCTCTTTTAAAGAAATTAAGACACTGACAGCACTCTAGGTCATCTCAAACTCTTATAAATAAGGTATGACAGATCTGAGTCAATCAAAATGAAATCTGGACGTGGACGGGAAATGGGGGTAGTACTTAAAAATGGCCCTTTTTATCCTCAATCCATAAGAAATTGATAGGGCAGGGTAGAGTGGGCTGCAAAAGATAATTTCTAGGCCAAAATACAAGTATACTACATACTTAAATGGATATGGATTGAATTAATTTGCAGACAGTTTTGATTAGGATGAAATCCTTAATGAAAGTGAATTCTGGGCCGATAGCTTTGTGCAATACTCGTATGATGTTGTACTAGACACTAGTACATGTGCATTATAAGTAGATTAGAATAGCCAACATACTCGTATACTACGAGTACGATTTGATAAAGCTGTTCTTTGCGTCAATAAGACATTTGAAAAGGCCGAGAGACAGGAGGAGAGTAAGGATGGATGAAGGCGATTAATTTAAAAAATGATATTCTTAATTCCCTCAAAGCTGAAGGGAGCTGTACAGCTCCTTGTCAAGTGTTGCAGCAACATTCCTTCAAATTTGACTTGTTTCTAATAAGCTCTAATCTACCGAGCTGCCTCTTTTATGGCCTAGAAAGTAGTGTACACACACGTGTAACTCTGTATAGCGTAGTAGTACTTGCTAGAGGAGAAATATGATTTAATTTGCAAATTGCAAACATGTTCTACCCCGTGCTCGAATTATACACACATGTAAAGTCACTAATAAAATCATAAGACTCACTTTCTTGCACAATCAGACAAAACTTATGAGCTCAAATCAAAAAGACACTGAATTTACAGGTCCCTAGCACATCTCATAAGCTTTTAGAGCACCTGTTGAACGAGCACTCGCATATATTTCAACTCTGATGTTCCCTAGCTTGATTTGATCAAGGCTCACCTTGCTTAATCCTTAATAAAATGATATAGATTTGCTCCGGGCATTGGACACTCACTTGATTATGAATTTACGATTAAATAAAAGGCTGTAGATTGGCCTGGGTGCAGTTTTACTCATTCATTCCTATGTAATTATTTTTTGGGCCCTATATAAGGGATGTTTGGTTAAATAATATTATAATAATGATAACCCTTGCTCGGGGGAGTCTAAGAAGGTGACAAGTTCCTGTGCAAGCTTGCCTAGCGAGTGAATAAGAAGATAAGATTGATTAAGCGCGGGGTCTCTCGTACGAGAGCTCCTAATTTGAACCAAATTGAACCCTGTGGGAGAGTGGTAAGTGTCCTTCGAGCATTTCCGCCGCTAATTGAGATTGAGAGTTGAGATTGAAAGGAGCTATAGGCCATGATATAATGTATTGTGTAGTATGTACTATGTACGAAGCTCTCGAATATTCGTACTAATTAAAAGTCGAGGGAATTCGAATAGGGTACAAGGATCAGAGGTCAATTAAATATGTACAAATGGAATTGAAATAGAATAAATTCTTTGATTTCATAATGAGCTGTAAAAGAATTTAATGAATTTAATTCAAGGAGCGATGCAATGATAAATGCGAACCCCATATAATTTTTATAAATGCTCCAATATCAAACCCATTGGGGTTGGAATCGTAGAAATGAACACAAATAATTACTCTTGCTTTCAGTATGACTACCTGCTAGCTACCTGCCATAAGAAAGGAAAAAAGAAATTAATGCGATTGCTCCAATATGCTTGCTCGCGCCGTCATTACTTAAAGATCATTAGTTAATGCCAGTAATTAAAACCCATCAAGGATTATGTTGCCTCCAACGAGTAAATCATTATGTTACAAATAACAAAGTGTGTCTGTCGGTGGGGAACATATTCCACATTTATCTAGTAGCACACTTCAAACCTCATAATCATAATCTGCTCTACAAATTAGAATTTAATATGTGGCGAGTCATATTGTAACTTCAAATAACAAAATGCACATGTCTTAATGAACACATATGAGAAGGTGAATTAGGTAAGTTCACTTTCTAAATTACGAGTCGAAAATAACTCCCCAAAATTACCTTTTCGCGTGCCCGAGGATTTAATTCCTTTAAGATCACATTAGAATTGCTTTTTTATCAAATTAAAATATTTATTATGACTTTAATATTTATACAGTGGACTCTCGCTATAACGGACCCTTTAAATAATGGTTAAAGCGACCTCTAGTAAGCTTAGAATGCCATTAATACCAGTATTACGCTTAAATCGGTATTAGAAATTTAATTCTAGGTATTGATATTATTTTAGCAAATTTCATTTCCTGATTTAAGCTTCGAGTGTGAGAGTTGGGTGCTCTCACTTTAAAGTCTCCATCTGGGGCTAATTTGGTGGAGGAACAATCGGAGGATTTGAATTGAGAAAGAAATTGCAAATTAATTGGGTTTTTAAATTCTTAGGTTCAGAACTTGAGACCCACTCTTATCTAGATCTCGATAGATTGCAATTAGGATCTCCCTCTTATCCTTGTTCTTGTATTGTATTATACCTACGAGGATAGTTCTTATTTAGATTGGAGAAATGAATTGCAGAAAAATCTATTCATCCCTTTCATCGGCCACTCTTTACATCCTTCGACATGCTCGCCTTTTTTTCAAGCGTCAATTGAGTATTGACGCAATCCCTATATGAATGTTCGGAATTAGCCAATATTCTAGTGTTAAAAAGTCTGGCCATTTAAAATAGGGTGGCTTTGAGTTTCATCCCCTCGGATTGCAATGAATATAAGACTTGAAGAAATAATAAAAATGCTTTGATAATCCTCAGATCTCTCGAGTACTCCTGCAACCACCGCCCAACCTCTCCTCGCAAAGGAAACAATAAAATTGCTATATATCATCCGTTGGAGGGAGAAATTCTATAAGAGACAGTTCAATAACAATTGTAAATTCATATTGGGATTTTATTACTGCGTATACGCAATATTGGTTTAACAAGCTTCTGAATTGGAGAAATAAATTAAAGAATTGAATTGACTTATTGTGTATAAGATGGAGAGTTCTTAAGGACAAAGGGGCTGCAACGGATAACGAGGGGGAGGAGTAGGATGGGAGGATTCTAGTAATTCATTTATGAATGACCTTTAAAAAGAGGCTGGATTTGTATATTTATTTCACATTCCTTTAACATGCTAAATTGTATCTAAATTAATGGACAAACTAGATAATAAAATTCCTCAGCATCAATTCTCCAAACTAATAAATGCCAATAATGGTTGGGGAGCAAAAAAAGACACAAAAAATACCTCAATTCACTCCCAATTACTTCAACTTTTTAATATGTCTATTTATATTGGTTCAAATAATTTATTCCCATCAGTCTGTAGCTCACTAATAAGATAATCAGTTTATTAGTGGGAGAATATTCTACTTGGGGAAAGGAAGGGGGTGTGAACCTCATTTTTTGAGCCTTGAATTTAAATTTTATTATTTTAAGTAAGCTAACAGTGTTTATTTCAGCTCAATAAAGCTTGTACCTTACGAGGAGAGCCACGCAGAGTTCTAATGGCTCAAATTTGCACCTAATAATATTCCCCACTAGCCTTTAGAGGTTCGAGGGGTTGTCATAAAAAATGTGGCTCCTCATAATAAAAAAGTTTGGAAGAAAAGTATCATAATATTTGCCACTTTCGCCATCCTAAGCGATAAATAATAATGTTATTGAACACTCAGATGGGGAGAAGCCATCAACTGTTAACTTGGAGGGGTTGTAAAGGGAGAAAAACAGGGGTTGGGCTCCCTTTTCAGGTTGAATTTTTACAGGCACTTAAAAAAATGCTCGCCAAATTTTGAGGAATATTACAATGATATAATATAAATATTATAGGTTATTTCATAAGGGTCTTAAGATGCAAAAGGACATGAATTTATGAGGAGGAGACTTCTGCAGATCTCCCTATTGTTCTCTGATTGTTGTAAACGAGTGTTAAAATTTTATTATTATCATATTTTTGTACCAATCTTTCAAAGCAATAAACTATAAAGATTCCCTGAAGAAATCCTGAGTTATTTGCATATGAATTCATAATGGAATTGCCCCCAGAGCCCTAGAATTTTATTTAAACATATTGATTCAATATAGCGAAGTCTGACTGTAACCCTATGGTCCATTGTTCCTAAAATTAAATAGCCTTCTTATTAAGATGTTGGAACTAGGAAATAAATCCCAAACATCCCTAACCTCGCCAGATGCAAATTTAACTAGGTAAAAGAATTGTAAATAGATAAGATAAAGAAGTAGTAATAGCTTCAAGGTGTAGAATCCTTCAAGATAACCGCATTTAAAATTTAAATGGAGAGGTTTGGTTCAACTTCTTGTGAATAGGGCACTGGTTATTGAATAATTATAAGGTTCTCAATTCATTTATTAGTGAATAGGCCAGTAAAAACTAATGGGGCGAGGAGTTTGGTGAAAAAACGAGAGTCTGC
>JAAZTK010000182.1:0-26500 GCA_036507255.1 Megalothorax incertus | reverse complement strand
GCCAAATCGGGATGTCCTAGATGAGCAGGGTCATTTATGGTAGTTGTATTTTGTAAAAATTCTGCAAAATACCTTTAAAACTTTGCTAATACATATACTGATATTAAGGTACGAGACTTGGAAGGCTGCTGGAGTTGAAAAAGGCCTTGGGGAATTTGATAATCCAAATGGTCCTCAAGTTCCAGGCTTTGGAACACTCACTCAAACCATATATAGTAAAAACTTGATATAAAAACTGTATTAAATATAATTTTTGGACAAAATTCAAAGATGGAAGGAGATTTAGTGCATATGACGCATTTTTGAAGCCGATTCTAGCACGAGATACTCTAACTATTGAACGATATGCTGAAGTTCAAAAGGTTTGTCAAGTTTCTTGAATTTTTGGGAATTGGGTTTTTAAAATAATTGAAATTTAGGTTGACTTTGATGAAAATAATCGAGCAATCGGGGTTATTTACAAAAGACATGGTGTGAATCAGTACGCCAAAGTTAAGAAAGAAGTAATTCTTTCCGCAGGTAAAAAACTAGGTGGCGTGGCATAAAGCTTATCAAAATTCAATTTTTTTAATATGCAGGGGCTTTCAATTCACCGAGGATTCTGATGTATTCTGGGATTGGGCCTGAAGATGAACTTACTGAAGCTGGGGTTAGTTCAAATTTGAAGATGAAGTAACTTCAGAACTTCATTTAATTTTTTTTTTTTAAATTTAGATACAAGTCAGGGTAAATTCGCCAGTAGGACAACATTTCCAGGTATTTTCAAACCTTCATATTTTCATATTTGATTGACCATGCTAAACTTCATTAGGATCACCCAATGTTCTTCGTCAATTGGATCCACGCCGATAAAGTTCCATATGAAAATGTTTCCGAAACTAGCATATCAGACTTTGATAAGGGAAAGGGTCCACTTAGCTGGCATTATGGGCTTTTTGGACAAAGCTTTATCGTATCCGAACAAGTAAACGAATACAATACTTGTGGATAGATGGCGCTATATCTTAAATTAATAATTTAGCACAAGAAAGACGAAGCAAAGAAAGATTGGCCAGATATCCAAATATTTGCATTGTTCAACTCATCCTCGCTTTACGATGTACGTAAATCTTGCTGTAAACCTTGCGCCATCTAGTGTAATTTAATTTCCAAACTCGCAGGGTGGAGATAACATTATGCTTCTCGCATCAGTTGGTATCCCAAATTCGTTCGGAACACTTACCCTTAACAAAACAGACCCTCTAAATTCATTATTGGTTTGGAATCCCAACTTTTTGGATACACAACATGATGTAGATGTCGCTCGAGAAGGTTTGGCATCATTTAGACTAGTTGGGATTAATATAATTTATAAATTATAGCAATCCGGATCGCATCAGAAATTGCTGACACTGAAGCATTTAAGAATATTGGGTTCCGGGTGGATAAGACGCCTTTGGATAGATGTCAGGGCAAGGAGTATGCTACCGACACCTATTGGGATTGTGTTATGAATAAGGTTGAAACCGGATGGCATCCTGTCGGGTAATTTTTTGTCATTTAATCAGGAATTTTTATTTATAAATTAATTGTTTAGATCATGCCCCATGGGTAAAGCTGGTGACCCGAAAACAGTTGTGGATTCGAAATTAAGGTATGCATTTTAAAAGCATTTTTAAAGCATTTCTCTAATAATTTTTATTTGTTTACATTAGGGTAAACGGAGTCCAAGGATTGAGAGTTGCGGATAATTCTATTCAACCTCTGATTACAAATGCCAATACTAATGGTATTATTTGTTTAAATATTTACTTTTTAGACAAATGTTTTAAAAGTTTTTCTTTTAAAACAGCTCCTGCATTACTTATTGGACAAATGGCATCAGAATTTATTCTTCGAGAATATTTTCAGGAAACTTTTTAACTTGGATATTAAAAGTTTAAAACCCGATTGATTTATGAATTAACGACTCATTGTCAATTTTTCATAACCGTTTTGGAATCAAATCTGATTATAAATTATAGAATTTTGCAAATAGTAAAACTCATGAATATATAGAATTGATTTCTATTTCTATTTCCGAACTTTGTTTGAATAAATCTTGAAAGCTAAAAATAATATTTCATATCGAATCAAATTAATTTGAACTCGTTTGATAAATTGGTAGCCTCTCGACAGTCCTACAGTCCTACAGTCCTATCTGTAGATCCTATCGAAATGCTTCTGTATGATTCCAGATATATCCGTACCCTACTAATAGCAATTCACAAACATGTAATATGTAGGATATACTCATATCATATACTTAATATAGATTATTTCATAATATATCAATTATAATCTTGCATTTTAGCTAGATGGGAATTTTAATATGATAGCCAATTGGACCGTTTATCAATTTATCAGCTCGACTCTTTACTAATATCAATTTGTAAAGTGCAAATCTCAATGTTTTGATAACAAAAGTCCTCATAGATGAGCTTTATAAATCATATTCATATCATAAAAGTTTTATATAAAACATTTTGATTAATCGAGTGTTTTTAATATTTTGTAAAGTTTTTAATATTTTGTAAAGCTCTCAAAAACTTAGGGTATAATCGGCATACTTTCCTCTGTGTTTTTAGTTTTTACTCTAATATAATATAAAGTAATAATTTCCGTCCCAATATAAAGTTTTTGCTCTTCCAAACTTTTGATATTATCACCTACCCTGGGGCTATTTAGGTACCCTATATATTTTCCTCCAGAGTCCTCAAGAACCATCAGCAGTCATATGGAGCTTGCCAAGGGGGTTGGTCGTCTATTTTATATAATCAGCCCAAATGAAACGGCTGTGCAAAATGTTGAAGATATCCCACATCCAAATTACTTTAATCAGGTAGGCATTTTAAATGTATAAAGTTTACATTTTTAAGTTTTTAATAAATTCCAGTCATACCCCTATTTTGTCGTATTCCTCATCATTGAAATCCTGCTTCAAAAGGTTTGGAAAAAGCTTTAACACAAATTGATGATTTTTCATTGAAATTGTTGTGATTTTTCAGGTTCAAAATAAGCCGCTGACACGAATTAATGATGGGCTCACTTCCGGTTTAAAAAATCATCAATTTTATTGCATAAAGATATAAAATGTTATAAAGTTTTTATATCAATATAGCCTCGCTTGGTATGATGTGGGAAGCATGCAAGTGAGAACAATTTCAAGATTTTTATGAAATTTTAGAAAAATATTTGATGAATTTTTAATCAAAAAATCAAGGATCCTGGTCCGTGGGGTAGAGTCATACTTTTATATAAAAATATATGAAAATTGGAGGATGGTCGATCTTCCTTGGGATTCCCCAAGTACGTGGTATTTGGCAGCAATTGGAGTAGATTTTTTCTATTATTGGTTAGAAATCCAATTATTCAATGCAAAAATGTATTTTAAAAAAAAAATCAATAATATTTCATCAGGTTTCATCGAGGTTCTCATGAAATTAATTTTTTGTAAGCTTTCCAGTCCCCAATTATCCAGATTTCTTGGAAATTTTTAAATTTATATGCGAATTTCATATAATTTTAGCTGGACATCACATCAAGTCCATCACTCATCCGAAGATTACAATTTAACCACAGCTTTAAGGCAGTCTGCCATCCAAGGCTGGATTTCCTGGATATTTTAGTAAGAAATCATTAAAACTGGAGGAAAAAATTACTCAAAATTTTTTAAAAATTCTCAGTTTGCCTCTGGCGTTTTTTGTACCACCTTCAATTTTTATAATCCATCAACAATTCAACCTCCTCTATCAATTTTGGATTCATACCGAGGTCATCGACAACATTGGTCCACTGGAATATGTATTAAATACACCTCGCCATCACAGAATCCATCATGGATCAAACAGATATTGCCTTGATAAAAATTATGCTGGCTTCCTTATCATTTGGGACCGAATTTTTGGTACTTTTGAGGAAGAAAAACCTGGAGAAAAAATTGTTTATGGACTTGTCGAGGATGTTAAAAGCTTCAATCCATTTTGGCTTCAAGTAACACATTTTTTCTTCAAAAAGCTGCTTAAAATTTTATAAATTTCAATTTTTCCAGTATTTTTACGGCCAAAAACTCCTGGAAAAAGCGACAGGGGTCACCAATTTATCCGATAAATTCTCAGCAATCCTCAAAGGTCCCGGTTGGTTCCCTGGCAAACCCCGATTAGGGGATTTGAACGATGTCCCAGTGGTATTTATCTAAAATATTCAAAATTCTTGAAATTCTTAAAATTATGAAAAAATTCTAGTATCCCACAAGGGATAGATATCATATCAAGCTACCCATATGGAAAAATGCATATGTTATTGTCCATTTCCTGGCTATTCTACTTGCATTTGACTATCTCTCCAAAAATTATTTTAACTTGAACCAAATAGTTGCGATCTCTTCAATACTCTACATTGTATTCTGCCTTACAAGTAAAAGAATCCGAGAATTCCGAGTAAAAAAATACAAATATTTACTTTACTTCTCAAAAGGTATTGGACTTGTACTGGAAAACCGGAAGTTGGGGAGTTTTATGGAAATTGGAAGAGGATTGTCCGCTCTATTGATTTCCGCTTGGTCAGGGTATGGCGTGGGGACCATTATTGGCAATTCTGTTGGAGGCCTTTTCATCCCTTCCATTTTAGCCTTGGGGGCTGACCTAGTCATTGGGGGTGGCAACCAAATTGGACAATCCAAGAGGAAATCAAAGAAGAATTAATGATGTGTCACGTGCCAATTAAATATGTAAAATATTTCTCAAATGATGCACTTGAAAATAAATGCCAAATAAATGATGTCAATTGATTTTGAAATTTGAATTAGTTTTATATATTTTTAGATAAATAGCCCTTCAAAATAGGGATATTTCCAGACTAGAATTGCACTATTAATTGATAATGCAAATATTTGTTTTCAATTTGTACACTGTTTTTCTTCCTCATATGGTCTGGGGGCTTTAATGAAATGCAAATATATGGTCCGACATGTAGGAAAACATGATATAAGGTTATTTAAACTAGATATCTTTAGATATATCTACCGATAAAATATATAATCATTGTTGAAATGACGTTTTTGAGCAATTTTTTCCCCAAAAAAATTTGATAGATTTCCCCTATTTTTCAAAATGAATTTTTCCTTATTAATTTTACTAATTTTTAACCAAGTATTATGTGATAATTTTGTGAGGATATCCCAAAACCCTGTTAAAATCCCAAATTCATGTTCAAATAACAGAAATTCCGTTATTTTATGGCATTTACGTGAAAAATACGGGAATCCGATCGAATTAATCAATTTTTATAAGAATAATATTTCGGAATTTCAATCTGCGAATATTTTTGAAATTTCACAAGATTTGATATTTTTTGAAAAAAATATGAACCTAATTTTTCCAGCAAATGACCTTGAGGATGTATTGGAAATTTTTGAAAATGTTGGTTTTTTATAAAAAATTTCAAAAATTTCATAAAATCTTTATATAATTTTTTTTAGATTTCTAGAATCTACTCCGAAGAAATTCGAAATTACAACTTCATTATCGTCTGTGATCAAGATTTTGAAGATATTTCCCAAATGGACGCCATTTCGGAATCTTTTCAAGATATTTGCAATCAAAATTGCACATTTGAACTCCACTCAAAAATCCTTTTGATTACAAACAATTTTGCGGAAAAAATGACTTCAGAAACTTTAAAAGAAAGCCAAATTATTTGGGATTTTTATACTTTGAAAAATAATACATATCTTACGGGAAGGATCGGCCATCTTGAAAAATTCCTATTTTGCCCCAATTATTATTTAAATGAAATCCTGACATCTAGGAACAATTTTAATAAAGCAATTTTAAAAATGGGGACTATTGTAAGTAAAATTTGCAAAATTTAACAAAAAATTATTAATTTTTCACCTATTTTAGAATGCCCAAGATTTTTGGCCAAGTACAAAGGTTGAGCTAATTGAAAATGGAAGTAAATGGCTTCGGCCGCTAGGTGGCGCTTGTATAAATATCGTTGTGGATTTGGCATTTAGCCTCAACTATACGTAATTTTTTATGACAATGCAAATTAAATTTTAATAATCAAAATTTTAGGTTAAATATATTCGAAAGACATGGGCCAGTGTCAACACACGAAGGGACAATTAGCGGATGAGGGATACTATCAATTAAGGGATAAGGAATATGATATGCAACTAATTCTTCGAATGTATATGGATTTCCATCCGTTTAGCTTGACCATATTTCATCCAACTTATACACAATCGTAATTGAAAACCTTCAAATCATAAATATATCTGTTAAATTTTTTTTTTCTAGAGTTTTGGCATTTTTTTCCCAACCGGCAGGGAATTCTCTAATGTCAATATATCTTGATCCATTCTCCATTCCACTTTGGACAGCATTTTGCATCTACATCCTGATATTTGGACTTTTGTCGGTTTTTGTCAAGATTTTTAATTATTATATCAAATCCCAAAAACAAAATATGAAAAATATTGTCTCCGAATCTTTTTCCGAAACGTTTGGAATTGTTTCGCTGAAAAGTAGGTTTTTAAATATTTTATTTTCGCCATTTAAAACTAATTATATTTGTTTTAGGCATACCCATGTCCCATCTAACCGACTCAAGGGTCAGACTTTTCTACGGCATTTTTATGTTGACACTCGTCCTTATCTTCAATGTTTATTCTGCTAATATAATTTCCTACCTCTCTGTCGCATTTATTCCCGTCAAAAATTTTGATGACATCATTAATCTTAAATTTACACTTGGTCGAGTTGGCTTTAACCACGAAATGTCATTCTATATACAGGTAATAAATTTTTCTGGGAATTTCAAAAAATTAGTTCAAAAACTTTCCACCAGGCGCTACAAAAATATCTTAATCTTCCCAACTCTTACCTCAACATCAGCGCAGAACATCTTATTAACGTTTCAAGGTCATCAAACACGGCCATCCTGGAATTTCCTGACCTATATTTTAAATTAGTCAAATCATTGTATAGTGAAGATGATATTTGCAAAGTATCAAAAGTCAACGTAGATCGGGTCAATTCCAAATTTGGAATGTTGGCGCCAAATTTTTCACCATTGAAAGAACCATTTAATCAAAAGTACTACATAATTATCTAATAAATTTACTTATGTACATGCAAACTTTATTTTTTTATATAAAAGGATAATCATTCTGAAAGAAAGAGGATTGAACGCAAAATATCAAAACTTATTCGAAAATGACGCTGGAGTTTTTTGTCAAACCCCAAGACCTGACCCTTATGACCCCATAACCATCTCGGATGTCTTTACCGTTCTTTTCTTCCTCGGGAGTGGCTACCTCCTTTGTATTGTGGTATTCCTCATTGAAATCAGAGGGAGGATTAGAAAATTTATATTAAAATTAAAATCTATAAAAATTGAATTCTTATGCTATGTTAGGATACGAACTAGAGTTGCTAGCCTTATGAAAATTAAGAAATAATAATTGAAATAAATTTAAAAAATCAATACTTTTTAATTCATGAAATTAAAATTAATAAAAATGAAAAAAATAATAATTATTTGCAAAACGTTTTAAAAAAGCAAGCATTGCATTGAAATTTAAAAACGTTTAGAAATACAATTCAAAGGAATTGCGTTGCATTTTAAAAACGTTTTAAAAACGTTTTGCAAAATAAAAATGCATTGTATTGCCTTTTAAAAACGTTTTGCAAAATAAATGCATTTGATTTCTTTTTAAAAACGTTTTAAAAACGTTTTGCAATACAATTGCATTGCTTAAAAACGTTTTTAAAAACTGCGAAAATCCCCACGAAATTCAAACTTAGTTCAGGCCATTTCGTCACGTCTAGACGGCCTGGAGCCCCGGTCAGTATTTTTCAATTTTCCCTAATTAAATACATTTAATTTGATCATAAAATGGCGACGAGTGACGAGAGGAGGTGTCCACCGAGTGTCAAGACTGTCACAGCGTCTCCCAAAATGTCAACCGTAAGTTTTCAAAAGCTCGATTCAATTAACAATTTTATCATTTTTTAATCCATCTTTTTCAACAGCGTTCGGCCAATCTTGAGGTCATGTCCATTTCCGGTGACGACCTCCGGAGGGAGGATATTACCTGTGTCATTTGTTGCCAAATTCTGGCACGCCCTGTGAAGCTCCCATGTTCTCATCGCCTCTGCCATTCTTGTTTTAAATTGTCAATGGAATTCTGTCAAATGGCTTGTCCTATTTTGCAAAATGAGGTTGTCCAACTGGTGGAGGAAGGCCAAGCTGGAGGACAAGGTTGGAGACGATGCTAATCTCATTGACATGGCCCTTTGGAGGAAGATTGTCACCTCAAAGGTATGTATAAACAATTATTTCTGCCAAACTGGCTGGAAATTGATTAATAAATCGTTTAAAATAATATTTTTAATTGTTTTTTTGGTGGCAGTATCTCTTCGAACTTCCGGAGGATGTTGTCACGGCCGCCCTCCTCGATCTCGACCTCACTCTCGCCGAAGAGAAGTCGATGGAGGTTGTAATTCCTCCCAAAAGTTCCTCAAAATCATCCTCGGTGTCTTCCAGGTCAAAAAAGAGAAAGAATTCCATGTCCAATTCCTCAACAGACTCGGATATTTCTGGCATCATAACCAACAACCCCCTACCATTGAAAACAATTAATTCAGGTAGGTTTTTCACATGAAAAATTCAAAAATCTGAAAAGTAACGTTTATAAAAAATATTTGTCATTCAGCGACAACCTCTGAGGTTCCTGTCTTCAAAATGCCAGCACCACGTCGAAAGCCCAAGGCTCGAGGAGGCAAACCAAAGGTCAAAAAGCCTGTAAAGAAACTTTCATGGCCTCCTCCACCTCCTCCTCTGGTTGATCTTTGTGACGACTCTGATGCAGACACGAAGGATGAATTGGATTCCCTAATGGCTGAGGTCACGGAAGCAATCCTCGTAGGGATGCAAGGGTTAAATGGGACGATGTCCACCACGTCTTCTACATCTTATTTAAAGAATTCGCTGAAAACACCCATAATTCTGCCTTCTGGAGATGCCAAACCACCTCCAATCATCTTCAAAGGGGATTCTTCTTATCTAAATAAGATTAACAACTGTTCACCCGAGTAAATACCGCATTTAGCACTTATTTATGTGCCTTTTTCGTGCAATTTAATATATTTTAATTGGGTTTTATAGGATAATGCGTATTAACCTCACCAAAATACCTCAAACAGCTCAACTCCTTCAAGAGTCTGGGATTTCACTTCGTCTCACCCTACATCCGTTCAAACCGCAGAAGATGGTATGAAAAAAATAATAATGGCAGTTTTAAACTTAAAAAATATAATAATTTTAATTTTTTTGGCAGATTTGCAAAATTTCCAATATTTTTGGACCTCTACGTTGCAAGGGTTGCTTCGCCTTTATTAATCCCTGGGTTAATGAGGTTGACTCGGTGCGGAGAACGTGGAAATGCAATTTCTGTTTCAAAATCAATTCTTGTATAAGTTTTATATTTTAAAAAAAGTCTCAAGAAATGTTTTTAATTTTTTTCGTGCATTAAAGACCCACTAGAATTCAATTATGACACAGTCCAAGGGAAATTGCGCAAGAATCCGCTCCACAGACAAGAATTCCTCTTCTCCACCATTGATTACAAAGCTCCTTTGGAGAATTACTCGGTAATCCTTTTTTCCTAAATTAAAGTATTTCATTTAGACACAGGTTTTAATCCTCATTTTATGTGTTTAAATTAATCCAGATTCGATCTCCGCAAGCCCCGATTAATCTATTCGTTTTTGACGTGTCCCAAAAAGCGATTAAAAGTGGATATTTGAGCAAAATTTGTAAATGTCTTTACGATTATATTGAAGAACTGCCTAGGTATGGATTTAATGGTTGAAATTGAGCCTTATTGTATTTTAAATGTGTTTAAATCAATTTTCAGCGATTGCGGAATTCAATTTGGTTTCATTGCGTTTGATTCTGCTCTACATTTTTTCCGCCTGACTGAGACACTCGCTCATCCCGTGCAGATGACCGTATTTGACGTTGATGGTAAGCTGGAAATCGATCAAAATCGAAAAAAATATTGAAATCTTTAAAATGCGAATTTAATTAATTATTCTTTGATTTACAGACATTTTCCTACCTTGTCCATCCTCCTCCCTCGTCTCAAGTCTATCTACATCCCGTGGAGTGATTCGTCAACTTCTCATATCTCTTCCAAAACTCTTTCATCATTCTCGAAGTCTTCCAGGTCAGGGTAGCTCATTTGGAGGAGCTCTATCAGCTTCTCAGAAGATTCTATCGCAAATTGGTGGCCGTATAACCACATTCTTAGTGTCACCACCATCTTCTGGACCTGGATCTTCGTCTAATCCATCTTCAAACCCCACCACATCTCCTTCCAAATCATCCGCGGATTTTTACAAGGATTTAGGCTTGACCTGTGCAAGAGCCCATACTTGTGTTGATATTGTCTTACTCGATGAGGTCGTGGGAATGATGTCAATTTCTGAAGCAGCTCGTGTTTCTGGAGGTCAAGTGCTTCATTTCCCAAACTTTAACGTTCGAAAGAACCCTGAGATGACATATGCCTTCGAGCAGGCAATTCCGAGGTACCTTGATTTAATGAAGAGTGGATATGATGCTCTCATTAAAGTCCGTTGTTCAAGGTAGGACCATTTTTTAATATGATTTGGTAATTTTTGGTAAATCCTCGAATTTATGAATTATTTAGCTATTTTTTTTAATTGCAGGGGTCTGAAAATACATTCATTTCAAGGGAACTTTTACCCCAGGACAGGAGATCTCATCTACCTTCCAGTTTGCAACCCGAATTCTGAAATTTTGTTAGTTTACAACATATCTATTTAAATGCTTTTGAAAAGCTCATTTTAATTGAAATTGCATGTTTTGTAACTTTTAGAATGGCAGTAGACATTGAATCTCCGCTGGATCAACTTTCCACCGTTTGTTTTCAAGCTTCTCTGCTTTATACCTCAAAGAATGGTTGGTTATATTCCAAAATAAGCTATTTTAGCTAAAAAACATTGGCATATTTTAATAAAATGCTGTATTTTTGCATTTTTAACTTTTTTAAGGTGAGAGAAGGATCCGTGTCCACACCCTTTCACTTCCAGTGAGTTCCAACCTGCAGGAAATCCTCTCGAGTGTAGATTTGACCTTTTAGTTCGAATTTTTCATTCCCCCAAAATTCTTTTTTTTCTACATTTACATATTTCATTTACCTACTCTCAATTTAATTCTTCTAAAGAACCAAGTGTGTAAATAATTGTAAAACTAACCAACTACTACTGAATCCTACGATATATCTAATACTAAATATTTTACCTATGTTAAATTGTTGTCCATTATATCGTAATACTAGTAGTACTAGTATGTAAAGTTGAAATTCTTTAAAATTAAATTAGATTTCTTCTTAATCGAATAGAGTAATATGTTTTAGGTTAGACTACTATAGGATAAAAGGAAGGTTAAGTAAAAGTTATAGCTTTCTTAAAAGCATGTGGTAAAAACGTATTGTGCCAATTAATTAATTTTAGATTTTTATATCGTAATTAAGGCCTTGAATATTCTAACGCAATATTAATGGATTTTAGTGCAATAATTTAATTTTAATTGGGTGACATCATTTCCCGTTGATCATGATCCTGCTTTGTTATTTTAATTGAACTTTGAGGTTTTTAGTTTTACTGTATCCTGTATTTATCGTATAATATCGTATTTAATTGCAGATTGCCTGATAGTCTGGTAGTATTCTATTTTATGAATTTTTAACGTGATTTTTATGTTTTAATTTAATTTTATATACGTATTTTAGTATTATAGAATAATAGGGAATTGTAGAGTTTAATTACCTCTAGAAAGAGAAAGAATCGAATAGGGTTTTAAGCTGTGATATTAATTGAACTGTGCTAGTCATGTAACCTTTTTATTTTATCAAGATTTTAGAGAATTTAATTATAGCCTGTAAATGCACTTTATACAGATATTGGGGGGTAAATGTGAATTATGGGAAGAATTATGGGAAATTGATATGCCTTTCTTTATAAAATGCTTTAAATTATTATTACTTATATAGGTTTAAATATTGGATATTATTTAAATGTTATTTAACCAGTGAACTCTTAACCCCTTGAGAATTAACTCTTGTACTTTCATCCGATTAAAATATTATGCACAATAAAATGTACCACGTTCAAATATGATATCAGTCCAATTAATTTACTCGTCTCAAGAGCCCATTATTTAATTTATTCTACATTTATTTAACCAAAATTAAACTATCTTAGGATTATATTTATTTATTAGGATTTTGATATAATTTATACAATAGAAAAGGAATTGCTATTTTTAGAATATTTTAAAAGTCAAATTCAAAAAGTTTTAAAAATGTAATTTTAAAAATTAAAAATTAGATGTTTAACTTGAGCAGCAAGTAAAAATTCTAATTGATAGTTTGCTATATTATTTGATTAGGAATTAGGAATTTTTAAACTATTTTTGAACATGTGAATTTTGTCTGAAAAAATGGACCGAATTTTAATATTTACTTCCATTTGCATTCTGGGTAAGAGATTCTATTTCCAATACAGATAAAATAAAATGCACAATTCTGAATTTCTGAATTATTTTTATCTTAAAAATAATCCGACTTTTTTAATTTTTCTTCTTAAAGCAAATGGACAGAATTTTCAAAATCCTGGGGATTTTGGATCATTCGGCGAGAATTCCTTGAAGGATGAGATTGACTGCCCTCCAAACGCCGCATACCTTCCAGATCCGAGTCAATGTGACGCCTATTACGAATGCAAGGGAAATAAAGGGGTCAGAGTCCTTTGTCCAAACGGACTCATGTATAATGACCAGTTAACATCGGTCCCTCGTTATCCATGCTCATACCCCGCTGAGGTTTCCTGTGGATCTCGTGTTAAACGGCGTAAATTAACAATTTCGTAAATTAGAATAAGACTAGATTTTAATATGGGATGTTTTTTTAATTTTTTAGAGGAACCCGTACCTTCCTCAACCTGTCCCAATCAAAATGGGTTATTTCGAGCATCGGATTCACCTTCGGATTGCGGAAATTATCTCAATTGCGTTCAGGGGCGTCCTTACCCCCAAAAATGTCCAGAAGGGTTAGCTTTTAATCCAGCCACAGTGCGTTGCGACTGGCCGGATGAAGTTGTAGAATGTGACGGTGAATCCTATTTGGGATTTACGTGTCCACGAGATGGAGGAGTAGGTCAAACTCAAGGTGGGCAACAAGGTCCAGGTCAAGGAGGACCTGGGACAGGATTTGGGGGAGGGGATCCAGGTCAAGGAGGAGCTGGAGGACCTGGAGGAATCATTCAAGGGCCTGGAACTGGCCCTGGCATCGGCAATCAATTCGGAAATGGCCCCCAACAGCAAGCTTATGGCGTGCCTGACTCTGGAAATCAAGGATTTGGCGTCAACAACAATTTACAACAAGGTTTTGGTGGAGCCCAAGGTCCACAATTCAACAACAATGGATTTGGACAAGAATACGGAGCCCCAGATGGTTTCAACGCCAATTTTGGAAACTCAAATCAAGGTCCCAACAACAACGCCCTCGACAACATTGGGCTAAGCGTACCTGAGTTTGATGGAGGGTACATAAACAACAATTTGGGGGCGTTTCAGGGTGGTAGACCAGAGTACGGACTACCTGGGGATGCGCTTGGAAAGACTCGACGACAACTCCAGCAACAACAACGAGTAATTCTCGATGTTGATGCCAAATTCTATACTCGTCCACGGAGGATCCGAAGGATTCGGCGTGTTCGAAGGAAGATTGGTAAAAGAAGAAAGAGATCGAGGGATGATGGGGGTTTCAACAACTTTAACAGTTTTATGAATTTTATCAATTTTTACAACGGGAATAGCAAAGAGGAGGAGGAAGAGTTTGGGATGAGGATGCGACCAAAAAGAAGAATGGATGCTGCCACCAACTTTCAACTCGACAAAGAATTTGTACCTAATTATATTGGATTTGGGGGCAATGTCCCCAATTTCCCAGTTTATGATCCATCAGGAGAGTTCCAAGTTCCAGGCCCCAGTAATGTCAACAACAATGTTGCTGGAAAGCGGTTAGAATATGGGGCGGAGCTGGGACTGAGTCCTGGGCAGCCTATCGGGCCAGATGAGGGCATCAACGGGTTTAACCCTCAACAACAAGACCTTTTTGCTCCTCAACAACAAAATAACGGGTTCAACCCGCAACAACAGCAAGGATACAACGATCCGTTTGCTCCCCCTCAACAACAGGAAGTCAACAAAGGCAATACTGATCCATTTAATCAACAAAATGGATTGAACCGGCAACAACAATCCCAATATGGCCTTCCAGGGCAGTTTGACAACATCGGAGGAAGTCTTCCTCCACAACAAGGGATCAACAACGAGTATCAAGATCTCCTAAATCCTCCACCGCCTCTTCAACAACAAAACAACATCAATTTCAACGATCCAAATGGCATAGGTCCTCCCCCCGGGTCCAATTTTGACATTAACAACAATGGTCTAGGTCCTCCGCCTCCAGGAAATAATAATTTCAATTTTCAGCAACAAAATGAGTATGGAATTCCAGGATCGAATGGATTTGGGAGTCAACAAGGAGGTCCAGGGGGTGTCAACGGCAATGGGAATCCAAATGATCCTTTTCAAAACAACAATCAAGGACAACAACAGCAGCAACAAGGCGGAGACAAAGGGACCGGAAGCGTTGGGTCTCATCCAAGATACCCTCATCAGACTGATTGCAAAAAGTTTTTCGTATGCGTTAATGGGACTATGCCAAGGTTGAAAAGTTCTAAAAATATTTTTTGAAAGTAGTAATTTAATTTTTTAAAAAATTAGGCTACATTTTTGTGAAACTGGTCAAGTATTCAATCCCCCAACAAGCACGTGCGATGACCAAGCAAATGTGTCAACTTGGTAGAAATTATCTATTAATTAATTGGATTTTGCCGTTTTTAAAAAAATCTATTTTTGTATTTTTTTAGCTCAAATTACTACCCTTCGGAAATCCTAGACGCCATCAAAAAGTTAAAGAGCTACGATACCCGTTTATTACCTTAATACAGATAGTAGAATAGTAGAATTAGTTTTAGTTCAGGAATTATTATAAAAATGATTAAAATTGCATTGTTTATTTTTGACATAAATTGACCGCCAATCTAAAAATACACACGAGAAAAATAAAATTTAAAAATTGCAACTTAAAATATTATTTCTAAAAAAATATTGAAATTGTAGATATCTTCAATTAATTTTAATAATGGACCATTAAGAAAATACAATACCATTAAATCCAAATTAGAATGCCATCACTTGTACACTTGAAATCATTAAAATATTCATAAATTTAAGTGGAATACAAGTACTATTCTATTGAACGGTACGAGATATCCATTCTATCAACGATGATTTTATAAAAATCCGATTAAAAATATTCAGGAATATTCAAATCATGATATATTTAATTATGATATTATTGGGATTATATTCCTCGGGAGCAGGATATGATTTGTATCTGACAAATCTGGATTCACTTTCCAAATCTTTTGCGGGATGTCGCATTGAAATGTTCCTGGATCCAGCTACAATCCAAAATCTCAATTTCCGAGATATTCAAATCCCTTACAAACATTCCATCCGCAAAAAGCCAACTAGCCCGCCATCTATTGGGAAATGGTCCAACAATTGCTCCGCCATCTGGGTTTTTCAGGAAAAGTCAAATAAGATTTACGCCAGGAACGCCGAAAATAATTGGCCAATCTGGGAATTTACAGAATTTGGCCCAATCTTGGAGAAATGGCTCCTGGCGTTGACATCCCACTGCGGAGAACTTGAATATTTAAAAGATAAAATAATCCCATCAGGAAAAGTGTTTGGAATTGAATTGATTGGATGCTTTGAGTTCTTAAATAAATTTAAATACGGAATTCTAGCCCGTTTCACAAAAATTAAAATGATTCATTACACAACAAAATTAGGATTAGGATTATGGAATGGGATTATTATTGATGGGATTAAAACTGGTCAAGATTTCGAATCACTTCAATGCGAAATAAAGCAACTCGCCAAACGGCTCGAAAAATTGATCTATTTTTCATATCAATGGGGTCTAACAGATAGTCATGCTAAACTTTTCCGAAATTTAAGGCAATCTAACACCAATTTGAGCGCACAATTCAATAATTATTCAATTACTCAATATTCCAATTCATCTACGCAAAGAATGCCTTTTATATTCCTCAGGGATGAGAGGCATGATTGTAAAGTTCCCAATCAATGGAATGCTTGCTATCCTCCCGAATTTATCTCAATAGGTGACACTAGTCTCAATTTCCTCACATGTTCCTCATTGATGGGGGATCGTCTGGAATTCGCATATTTAATCCGAGCATTTGACCTTGGGACTGGACTTTGTTTCCTCATTTCCGGATTGATGGGATTTTGCGTATTTTTTGCCGCTAAAGGTCGCAACATCTCCGTATCGGATCTAATTTTGGCGTTGACATCCCCATTCCTAGAGCAAGGTTTTGAAATTGAAAGAATGTTTCCCGCCAATAGAAAATGGCTGCTTTTAGTATTCACCACGTGGCTTCTTGGATCAGGAATTGTCATTACAAATGGATATAAATCATTCATCACTGCAGGGTTGGTGGCGCCACTGGGTAAAATATTCCCAGTGGATTTCCTTGATTTGGTCCAAAATGGTTTCGCCGTTTATGACCACAGGTCATTTAAGGATGAGGAAAGGATAATAAACGAAATATTATCATATTCATCCAAATTTGTGAAGGAACCAGGCCCTAATAGTATAATGAAACAATTTGATACAACTGAAGAATGTTTCCGAAATTGCTTTGAAAATGACGCCAGAGGACGCTTTTATTCTAATGAAACATTGTACAACGCACGATATTGCGTATACGACAAGTACTCGGTCAAATATAACGATATACGTTGTTATTCGGATTCTTCTCGATCAAATTCGAGCATAAATTTCAATCATCATATATATCTTCAATTTATGCTTCATTGGGAAATTGAAGATGGATTTCAAGGTCATTTTCGAATGTTCATGAAAAAAGCAAAGCTTTGCGAGAGATCCGCCGTAATGGGGTATCGGAGTAATATTCATGCTATTAAATCATTCTTTGATGAAGAACTTCCCACCACAAACAAATGGTCCAATCGGGGAATCCCCAATTTTTGGATACCCTAACGGATATTACCTTCACTTTTTTCCTGGAAGAGTAATTCGCAATTATTTGCGCATATACATTGAATCTGGAATTTTTTCATTTCTAACACCTAGCGTAGAAACTCCTAAAGAAATAATTAGGCAATTTAGCATGACTTTAGAGAAATGGGATTTTAAGCCACAAAAGCTCAAATCCAATATTGCAACAATTTTTATTGTTTGGGTGGTTTGCATTGCATTTGGATTGATTGCTTTCTTTTGGGAAGTACGGGAATTCACGGAAGAATATACGAAATTTATATGGACTTGGATGGGAATATATTTTAAGATGATAACTAAAATTTTGGAAAAATACCTGGGGGAAATGTCGGGAACATTGCGAATTATTCGCAAACGGCTTATATTTAAAGTATCAAAATATATAAGATAAATATTAAGATAAATTCCTTCAAATTTTTTTAGAAATATTTTTAGATAAATTCATTTAAATTTTTATACTTTATAAATATATTATAGCCACTACTTCAAAAGTTCAAATATGTAATACATAATAAAATTTATATAAATTGAAATATGAATTATGAATTTTTTAATCATTTCTGAGTATTTAAAAAATAACTGGTAATGCCCATTGAACTTGTTTAGACGTTTTTAAACGCGATAAATCATAAAATTATATTTTTTAAACTTTTTACCTTCAAAATTTGTTCAATTTTGACAAATTTTGTCAATTTTTAGCAATTTTTGGAAATATACCTAACGTCAAAATTTTGGCATCCCCGGACAGGATTTAGTTTTATGAATAAATCCAGGTTTAAAAATTGTACGAAAAATCAGTCAAAAATTGAAAATTAATTTATTTTTTGGTGAACATTGTCATTTGTCACTCCGACGGCTCCCCAGGTCAAAGGTCACACACCCCTCATAACCATCTGTTAAATTTCACATCAAAGCTAAAGGTACAATTCTTTAATTTTTATTGATCTAGATTCTAGATTGAATTCTAGAATCTAGAATCTTCTTCACTTTATGATATATCCTCAAACAGTCAAACTTGTCATTATATTTTGGTCAAATGACTCATTTAATTTTAATTGGGGATTAGAAGCCTTGTAATTATTAAATTGTATTGTTTTTTAGCCAGTTGACCATCATGGTGGACTACAGCAAGTGGAAGAATATCGAAGTCAGCGACGAGTAAGTTTTGATTTAAAATTAAGTTTTAACACATTGTTTTTGAAATTTTGAAGTCTTGATTTATTATAATTTTTATTTGTTTTTTTTTGCAATTGCAGTGAAGATGACACCCACCCAAACATTGACACACCATCCCTCTTTAGGTGGAGGCATCAGGTTCGCCTTTTTAATTAATTGAACCTGTTTTTTAGGCGTTAAAAACTTAAAAATAATTTTAAAAACATTTGAATTCCATTTCAGGCTCGTGTCGAACGAATGGAAGAGATGGAGAGGGAAAAGAAAGCAATGTCAGAGGCCAAGGCAGAGTATGACAAGAAGAAGGCTCAACTGGAGGTACAATGTGCCAATGGTGAGGGTGACGAGAGGGCTAGAGCAGAGCTGGAGGCTATGAAGAGGGCGGAAAAAGAGATTGAAGAGAAGCAAAAGGAGCTGGAGAAAAAGGAGAGGCTTGCCCCATGGTCAGTACCAATTATTTATGAAATTATGATTCAATTAGGCAGTTTTTATCATGCAAACTCATTGATTTTCAAATAGGAATATTGACACGATCGGAAAAGACGGATTCTCAAAAACGGTGTGCATTTCTCGGGATTTTTATGAATTTAAGAGGTTTTAAACATGTTTGTTTTGTATTTTGACAGGTGATAAACACGAAAAAGCCCATTGAAAAGAAAGAATTGACGGAGGAAGAGAAAGCAAACCGTCTCCGTGCATTTACTCTGGCAAACGAGTCGAAATTAAAACACTTTGGCCTCCTCCGAAGGTATGATGACACAAAGAGATACCTCCTCGAGAATCCAGAGCTCGTCACAGAAGAAACTTCCTCGTACCTTGTCATTTGGTGCATTAATCTAGCTCTGGAGGAGAAATTTGAGCTTTTAGACCATGTAAGGATCCACATTTAAGGCCATTTTAATTGAAATTTTGGCATTTTTCAAATGTATTTTGACTTTTCATAGGTTTCCCATCAATGTATTGCAATGGAGTTCCTAATGAACCTTGCAAAGCAGTTGGAAGTTGACCCAAGGTCATGTGTCTCGAATTTCTTTACCAAATTGGGTCATATGGAGGAGACTGACTATAAGGAGGATTTCCAAAAGGAATTGCGATCATTTCGAGAGAGGATTCGAAGGAGAGCAGAGGAAAAGATTCAAGAGGCGAGGGAGGAGGAGGAGGCAGAGATGATGGCCAAAGCTGAGGAGCAACAACAAGTTCTAAACTCACTTCCAGAAGAACTTAAGCAGTGTTTTGAAAAGCAGGATATACCCATGCTACAGGTACTACCTTTTAAATCTCGATTTATGCACTTTTTAGCATTAAAACTTGATTTAATTATTTTTTATAGGAAGTCCTTACCAAGATGGACCTAAAGGAAGCTCGTAAACATATGATGCGATGCACCAAAGTTGGCCTTTGGGTTCCAGGTGCGTTTTTTATGAAAAATTTGAATGAAATATCGGTTTTTAATGTGTTTTTTTACCAAATTGGTCCAAAATAGATCCGAAATCCGGGTTGAAAGAGTTCGAGGTTGACGAGGATGAGGAGGAGGAAGGAGTCTACGAATCCTTGGATGGTGAGGGTGAAAAAACGGAGGAGAAAGAGACCAAAGGAGATAAGGCTGAGGCTGAAAGCAAAAAGTAATTTGTACTTGATTTGTTACAGGAAGACTCGAAATGGTCAAACTATGATACTTTTAACCAGCAAGTGTAAAATTATAAATGGAGAGCATTTGTTGCAATTAAATTGTAAAACCAGCCTATATTAAATCAAATTCAGCCCGTGTAAATGTGGGATTTTTATATCAAGCCAATAATAATAATAATTTAATTTAGCTTTATATGTAGGTACGATTAGACTTAGGATTAGGCAAGTAATTAAATTATTTTAGAGAGATATAAATAGTATTATGAAGCCTTTGGTTAACCTTGTATCAGTACTACTTAAGAAAAATTGCATCCAAGATTCCAAATCGGTCAGATTTAATTGAATTCAACATTTAATTAAACTTGTAATTGAAAAAGATATAGGATTAACCTGAATTTGAATTTATTTAATTGTAAAATTATGATTATGATTGTAAAAAGATTAATAAATTCATAAAATCTTTTATTAAACCATTCCAACATATTACATAAATTTTATTGGAATTCAAATGGTGGAGCCTTTGGGTATCTTCCAGTGCTTCCAATGAATTTATATATAAAATCCTTGAGGAACGGGGCAAGGGGTGCGTTCCTCGCGAGTGCAACCCATGACCTCTGGTGATTCGAGCATCGTTCCATCAATATGAAATTCGCATTGTCCGTAAAGGATGGGACGAGAACCATTTGACCTGAAAATATGACCTTGATGCTGATTGTCAAACTTAAAATGAAGAAATTACCGATTAGTTCTGGCTTAGTTCCTGGGTCGCTTGATGCAGCGCTGGGTGATGGTCCAGGGGCGATTGGGTCACATTTCATGAAGATTTTGGGGATTCCTCCAGGTGGCGCTGCGTCTCCAAATGCGCAAATAGCACGGGCATTTTTGCCATAACCGCTCACGGTACCCATTATGATCGTCTAAATTTTTTTGAGGTCAAGATTTTTTAAAAATGAATTTTTTGAGCATTTTTTACGGTATTTGGGATAGCTCCAAGGGTTAGTTGAGGTTTCATAAGCTTTATTTGGTCCAGAGATTCAGCAGGATTCCCCAGGAGGACATTGGCAGCTAATCTCGCGGAATATTCGCTTCCGAGGACCATCTTCCATGGCGTGACTTGGGTTAAAAACTGGAGAGGTTTTGATATTTTAATTTTTAATGATGATATTTGTAATTATTAATTAATTGTAAGTACCCATGTTAAATTGAGGAGTGGCGTAGGGTCTACTTTGACACATTCACCATCCTCGACCTCTTTAGGGTCAAGAATAGCACAAGCAAAGGAGGCTAAAGCCACTAGAAAAAACGCCAAAATTAACCGAGTTTTTCCCATATTGGATTTAAATTCAAAATACAAAAAAATGCTTCCATTACATATTTCTTTCATAGAGAGTTTGATGAACCAGGAAAAATACAAAAGATTTTTGGAAAACAAAAGTTCCAAGAAATGTTTAAAATTCTTGAAAAAATTCCATAAATTCAATGCTTACAAATAATTGGAAATCAACACAGATACATGCATTTATATTGCTATTGAATATTGCCCATGAGAAAGAATCCCACGTTCGTTCCCAATATGGTAATCCAATTAGCACACATGTTGATGAGAAGTTTTTTTGTCTGTTTATGCATACGATTGTACAAGTAAATATAGGTTTTTCTTGATTTACAATGAAAACTAATGCAAGATGTTATGTATCAGCTTCAAAGATCAGACGCAAATAAACGTTTTTTGCTAGATTTAGATAATTATATTTCTCCAGGAATATTCAGGAATCTCCCACGTTCAAAATCCCTATTTAATCCTTAATCTTTTGAAGGATGAGCTCCATTTCATCCATTCCAGCCTCAGCATGGGAAACTGGAGCCAAACCTCAACGCTTTTAACAATTTTAATATTTGCATTTGCTACGAATTTGGGTAAGTTCATTTTTAAACATTCATTTCTTAGTTCTAATTTTTTTAGTACCCTACAGGTCAATGTCAAGACTGTTCCAAGGGTGATGGCTTCTTCAGGTCATCAACTGATCCCGCAGATTGTGGTTCCTTTGTCCATTGCGTTGATGGAAAGGGTTCGAAGAGGAGTTGTCCCGAAGGTCTAGCTTTCCATTCGGAGAATCAAACCTGCGTTTGGCCCGATCAAGCGGATGATTGCGATGCCGAGAAATATATTGGATTTAAATGTCCATCAGGTGGAGATGGAAGGGGAGGAGTAAGTGCAGAACATCCTCTCTTTGGACATAAAGGGGATTGTCGTAAATTCTACGTATGTATCAATGGAAGGAGTCCTCGAGCACTTGCATGTGGGATCGGATCCGTTTTCAATGAAGAGACTGGCGTTTGTGATGAACCTGGAAATGTGCCAAAATGCCAAAATTATTACCCGAATGATGTCCTTGATGCCATAAATCGTTTGAGATCTTTTGATAAGCGTGTTTTTGCCTAATGTCTATAAATCTTTCATTATTTTTGATTTCGTATTAATTTTTTTTGCAAAAATTTCAAAAAGATATGGTATATTACGTATATTTCTATTCATGTCAAATTGCCTTAATTAAAAATAATCAATCTACCTATACACATTTATGTATAAATAATTTGCAAATAACGCAATATTTGCAATTTATTTGCTTTGCCATTATTTTAATTTAGCGAATAATTCCTCCGATTTAGCAATGTCAAATTTTGATTAAAAGGAAAAGTTATCTAATAAAATATATTGCAAGATATATTGCAACTTTTTGCCAAAATGTCCAGAAATATTAAAAATCCGCTTCTGCTCATCAACTCATTAATTCATATCTTATCCCAAATTGGCCAATTACCGATCGAGGTCAACCCGGATGACGCTAGCCACCTCCGTCATTTACAAACCCCTCGGGATTCCTTGAAACTAACCATATTTTACGGGTTAGTCTTCCTCTCGTGGTTCAAGATTTCCTTTCTTTGGGTTCGAGTCTGGTCACTTGACCCAGAGGTCAACATACTCTCAGCCATCTACTTTATATGGCTGCTTGGATATAGTCTCGTTGGCACTTGGATGCTTAATTTCATCCGGGCATCTTCACCCATACTTGCCATACATAGATCTGTGGTGAATTTGGAGAGGTCATTCAAAGGTTTAAAAAAATTTGCAATTTTTTAGGATTTAAAAATATAATAATTTAAAATATAATAATTTAATACAGAATTATTCGAGGTGCCAGGAAGATCAACGGGGGATGTCATACTCTACTTTGAAATATTTGCGTGTATTGCTGGCTGGTTTGGGACGCCAACCTTTGTAACCCTTTTTTTCTTGGCTCGACCTCACTCTCCTCATTTCTTATTCTCGACACTCCCAATCTCATTCCAAATCCTGCCAATTTATATATTCTTTGCCATCTTTGAATACCTCCTCGTGACTTTCCAATCTTCAATAGTATTTACCAGCTTCATCCTCGTCTCGCTCTACCTCAGCAAAGCTTACGATTGGTCCACGGTCCTCAGGTACGGCCTTTAAATCGAATTATCTTGAAAAATTCATTGAAAAAAATTAATTCCACCAGAAATTCCAGAATGATTGGTGTCAACGCCGAGATCTCCAAAATCTACCGCCAGATGGAGCTTCTAAACCTCCTTTTTAATGAATTTATATCAACCTCCTACCTCCCCCAACTCAAAGCTGGTCTAATGTCCATTGCCATCCTCGTCAACATCCTCCTTACCAAATATTCGTCCATTCTGACCCCAATGACCTACCCACTTTTCCTCCTCGTTGCAATTGTCGCATATTTCCTATTATTTTTTGTCACCCGAAAGATTGGAGCTCTCCAAAGGGTTTCAAGAGACGTCGTAACGAAGTTGAGGACTCGAACTCAAGGTCAAATGCACCGGAAGTCACTTAAGGCCTTCAAACCACTAAATATAAGCTTTTATTCCTTGTATAACATTCAAAATCATACAGTTTTTACAATATTTTATTTTATTCTAAATTCAACCATATCTGTCATGTGCGTTTAATTACAATTAAAAGGTTGAGCAAGCTTAATTATTGTAATTAAGCACCCAAATAGGATTAAATTACTGGTCAATTAATTGACCAGTAATTTAATGTAAATCCTACAATTAGATTTAATAAATCCATATTAAAACTATTTATAACCTCCTGCGTATATTGCCATCAATTAGATGTCTGAAATATTATTTTAATTACGATAAAACTGAAATTTTGACACACTCGGAGGATTTGTCTCATTCTTTGGACAAAATGTCCCCAGAAATGGTCAATATCATTGAAAATCCGCTAGCCCAGGTCAACCGATTCCTCCACTTTCTCTCCTCAATCGGTCAACTCCCTTTCGACATCAACCCCAACCACCCCCACCTCCTTCACCATATCTCAAAACTAGACAATAATATCAGGCTCAAATCATTTTATATTTTGACTTTCTTAAGTTGGATAAAAATACCATACATTTTCATTCGATTTTGGTCACTTGACCCCGAGGTCAGTGTTCAATCCGCTATTTTATTAATCTATCTCATTGGGTATACCCTAATTACGACAAATTGGCTGAATTATTTAAGATGTCCGAACACCATCCTTGCAATACATAATTCCGTGGCAAGTCTTGATAAAAAATTCAGAAACGCCTTTGAGGAGGTTAGGGGAAGACCTACTGGGGATATAATCCTATTTCTTGAACTTGTCGCTATTATTTTTGGTTGGATTGCTGTCCCAACTTTTGGAACTCTATTTTTTATTGGCCACTCCGACTACCCCCATTTCTTTTATTCAGCTCTCCCTACTCAACTTCAAATCCTCCCAATCTTTATCCTATTTGCTTTCTATCAATTCCTCATCATTGCATTTCAAGTCTCAACCATTTTTTCAAGCTTTCTTTTCATATCAATCTACCTAAATATGACCCATAATTGGTTGACCTACCTCAGGTACACCTTTATAATCGGATTATCTTGAAAAATTCATTGAAATTAATTAATTCCACCAGGAAATCCATTGATAACTCCAGAATGATTGGCGTCAACGCCGAAATCCCCAAAATCTACCGCCAGATGGAGCTTCTAAACCTGATTTTTAACGATTTTGCGTCAACCTCCTACCTCCCCCAACTGAAAGCCGGTCTAATGTCCATTGCTATCCTCACCAACATCCTCCTTACCAAATATTCGTCCATCCTAACCCCAATGAACTATCCACTTTTCATTCTGGTTGCTCTTTCAGTTTATTTCCTCCTGTGGTGTATCATCAGAAAGATTGGAGCTGTTCAAAGGCTCTCAAGTGAAGTTACCTGGAAGCTGAGGATCGGGTCTTACGGTCAAATGAACCGGAGGTCAATGAAAACTCTCAAACCTTTAAATATCCGAGTCACATCCATGTATATGTATTATTGAAAATCAGACAATTTTTACCATGTTTTATTTTATCCTGAATTCAACCATATCAATTATTAGTGTCTAAAAGAAAATTGACAATTATTGCACCTTAATTAGGCAATTCCCCATGTGCGGACAAGCTACAGACCTACAGACAGAATTAAAGAGTCATAAACCCCAAATATGCGAGCTAATTTTTGGTAATTTAATTATACAATGATTAAATGTGTAATTTACTATTAATTAATTAAAAAATCATTGTAAATTAATTAAGTTAATTATCTAATTAAAACAATTATTGAAAAATAAACGGTGGTAAAAAAATGCCCTCAAAGTCTGATCCTGAGTTAAATCCTGCACTTTCTGAGTCACTTTATTGACCCAAATAAAAATACATGTAAATTCCAATGTCCATTCTTAAATTTAATTGTTGTATTTAATTAATTAATTTAATTGGACAACAATCAAGCATTCCTAGTGTCAACCCACACCCCCAATTAATTTAATTAATTAAAAGAATTAGCACAAATGGACTGAATTTTTAATTTTTAAAACTAGACAAATCCTAATCTTTTCAAGTGCAATATACGGCAGTCTGCAACAACAATCTTCAACAACCCTCAACAACCTCCCCGAATGAGTTGTCAACAATCCTAAATGGACAACAATCTGGACAAGGAGAGTGGGGGTGGTGGTAGTGGGAGTGGAGGAAAAGAACCCAAAGAGTCTTCAAAGAATATCAAAGTGGTGGTGTCTGCAACAAATCCCAATTCAATTGTTGACGATAAAAAGGTCAACAAAAAGTCTGATAAAAAAGGGACACCGACATCTTCGACGGCGACCTCAGGAGCAGCAGCCGCTTCGTCTACCGGAAGTACCCAACCTCCCCCTCCCCTTCCTCAGCAGCCTCCACCACCACCAAAATTCAAAAAATCTAAAGTCAAATCAACAAACTCTAATTCATCGGTCAATTCTGCAATGTCGGCCCTCTCGACAACCTCCACCGCCCTCACACCATGTACAGCT
>JAAZTK010000181.1:0-26508 GCA_036507255.1 Megalothorax incertus | reverse complement strand
GCAATGATGTAGTCATTATAAATCTTTTGGGCTTTTGTGTTCAGTTTGCTTGATCGAGATTTACGGTAGTCTTCAATCGCCACCCAGAATTCTATATTCTCCTCGGAGAACTCCCGCTGGAGGAACGCTCGAAACAGTGACAGTCCATCTGTAAAAAATTGCAAAAAATGACCAAAATTAGTATATTAATCATCGTATTTTTGAATGCTACAAGCAGAGGTAGGCTATGACGCTGTAAATGTCCGTGGCACTGAATATGGCATGCTTTGCACTTTCCAAAAAAGGTGTCTACGTAAGCAACCCTTTCTCTCACTCTTGATGGCTATTGTCTTTGGATCCACACGGCAAGGGTGTCAAGGATGGACACATAGCAGTGCTATTGCTTACGTAGATACTACCAAAAGGTACCTTCCTAATGGTAATTAGATTACTAAGCATTGTAAGCGGATGTTGCAGCATCATACGCAATTATTAATGGATAAAAAATGGGGTAAAATGACTCACATTTTGAGGCGATGAGATCGTTGAATGAGTTGGCCCATTTGAGAGCCTCCTCCGGAGGTGGTCGAACCGAGGCGGAGTTAATGGTGCCCTCCGTGTGTCTCCTCTTGAGGAATCCCAGTCGGAATTTCATGTCTGTTCCTCTGCAAGTACAAAAGATGGTTAGGAATTAATTTAATTTACTTAAGATCCTTTGAAATATGACACGATTCAACTCTGGATTTAACCCCGGAGGTGTTCTAAGCTAACTCTCGAGGATGCTACCAAAAACAATTAAAACTTGAGAGAGATCTTCGTGATCAACCTGCCTTTGAAGGCGTCCAAGATCTCACTGGATCCTCCCAAGCCACAACTAAAGTGTTCTTCGGAGGGAGCAATGTCCTCGTCAAAACTCCGGTTCAAAATGGACCACTTTTTTACGAGAGAAACAAATGGAAATTGATTTATTTCTTTGAAAATGAGTTCTTCCGGGTCTTTGAGTGGGCCATTTGTCAGCTCGAAAAATGCACATGCAATCCCTCTCCAGAGAGTAGGGCCTACTCCTAGAATATTGCAAATAACCCGTGGGAACTTTGTATGCTTCCTCATCCTCGAAACATGCAATGTCCATTGTTCTCCACCCCTTTCGGAGATGGGTTCTTCCGGGGGAGGAAAAGTGGGTCAGGAGGATGCCTCAACAGAACTCTGCCATTAACCATCTTGAGAAACCCTGGCTTGAGATGACGCTAATTCAGCCACGAACAAAGGCCTGGCTTTTATCATCCTCGAGGAGACTCGGAGGAGACATAAATCACCATTTGCCATTTGCACACTTCGTATGAATGAATAGGTATTTATCTTGGCTTCAAAAAAAGCCCAAACACCTGACCTCAATTTACTCGGCTTTTTTTGGAACCCATTTGAGCGAATCTTCCGGTTCGACCCATTGGCCTTCTCCTCGGACTTTTGAAATATAAATGTTTAGCTTTAAAGGAATTAAAAATAGACGGGCGAGGGTCCGAGGACATTGAAAAAATGACGGATTTTTACACGCTCGAGGTTAGCGTCTTTCCTCCGAAGCTTTGCGAAGCCAAGTCGCTTTTAACTACTTATTTCCGCTTTAGTATCGTACATTGTTAGCCTTCCTAAGCCTAATTAAAACAATTAAACTATCAAATAATCTAAAAGTTGTAATGTAAACTCAAGGGGAAATGAGAGAAACTCGCCGGAAATGACCAAGCTATTTCTGAGATATGCTTTAAACCTCAACCAGAGCTATAACCTAACTTGGCTACCTTAAAATGAGTTTTAAAAGTTTACCTTTTAAATATTTTTTTGAAGGGAGATTGTGGGAGCTCCTTTGGAAGGATAAGAACTCCTCCTCCACTCTTTTCCTCACTCAAAGTAGGGATCATTTTGTGATCAAATACTGGTAAATCAAAAGAATAGTTCTTGAGGACCCTTTCCAGCTTGTCTAGGGTCACCCTCGATGGTTTACACTTGAGAATAGTCAGTTTGAAACCGGGGATTGAAAACACTGGATGTTTTAAAATTGTTTGGGCTTTTTTCAAGCTTAAAAACTTTTGTGTTTGCTTTGCAAATGTTCAATGTGAACTCGACAATGTATTGGAAGCAAGTGAGGAGAAGGTGGTGGGGGTCTCCTGTTTTATAGAGCCGCGAATCCTCATCATCTCACAGCCCATGAGCAACCAGGCAGGCCTAGTCATCCTAAACAACCTCAGCTTTACTCATGCAACTTGCAATCCCCTATCTTAATATACTCGTACTATTAGACCATTAGAAGTTTTATATAAACTTAAAACTACTACTCGAGGCTGGAATCCAAACCTAGGATCTCTAAACATGCAGATTTACCTTTGCCATGCTCATTTAAAGCTTCCTCGAACCGAATTCCTTTATTCTCAGAATATGGGAGTTGAAAGGGACTCGAGGGTACATTATCAAATTTGAAATTTGGATTGTTGATTGTTTTTCTGGAGAATTCTAATGTTTCCCGTGAAAAATTATTAGATTCCGTCTGAGGGAATTTCTAGGAGTTCATTCCAGACTTTCTTCGACTTTAGGGGGTTCTAGGGTTTTTTTACAATCCCTCCAAAGCTCTAATTCTAAGAGATTGAGATTCCAACCCATGCCTTTTGGCAGATAATTAATGCCTATTTTGTCAATTTTGTCTCATTGTTTTCGTGCGAAATAGAGATTTCACAGCCTCGAGCTATAAACTTTGTGTAGCAAGTTTATTCTGGTTTGCTCTAGCTATGTTTTTAGGTGGTTGCAGTCCGGCCGTCAACAATTGAATACGCATTGTTGACGCCACGAGGATTCTAATGAATTTCAGATGTTGTACTTTGGACATCCTGAATCATTCCTGATCGCAAGGGCCGTTTGAAAAAAAAAGAATGGGTGCATTTTTTGGTACATGACCTCTTGTAAATTTGTATTTGAACCTGGATGTAAATGAGAGGACTCTGTCGCATCTCGGCTTGACTTAATTCACCCACAAAAAAAATGATTTCCTCAAAGTTGAAGGCTGCGAACTGCAGAGTTCAGATCGTGGGATATCTTTTGAATCTAATGGGATTCAGTTTTGTGAGATCAAGCTCGGTAAATACTGAATAATCAAGTAAGGATCCTCGATCCTCCTCCGAGCCTTCTAAATAGCTGGATTTAAAAATCTGCACCATTTCTCAGCATTTTACACGAGTTTCTGAGAATTTCTACCTACACCCTCCCTTCCTCCTTCCAAAATCCACTTCCCCCGTTGAATGTCCTTTTAATCTTACGGTTTAAAATAAATCCCTGTGCAATCAAACTCTATTTTAAGGCTCAGGCCCACTACCTACCCCGGTCCTTCACCTTTTACGAGTAAAAACTACTACTAAAACCCCTTTGGAAATAAAATATAAATAAAGAGGGCACGGTTCCCGGTTGTGTAACACATTTGAAGCCATTGGAAGACCTTAAGAAAGTGAAGAAATTCCATTCAAAACCTTTTTTATCTCGAAATTTGACCCGAGAGGTCAACTCTTGTGACGTGAGTTCCTCAAAACCCTTTCCCTAAGCAGTTCTCGCTGTTCTCGCGAAAGACTCTCGAGTGTCCACTCCACGTCTATTTACATTACGAGTATACCGTCAAACCCATTTGTAATGATATTATGATACTCATATGCATAAAACACTTGAGATAAGACTCTTAATATCCCCCATATCTGTGCCTGTTCTGCTGATTGGCAGATGTTTCAATAATTGATATGCAATTGTTTACTGACGCACTACTCCCATACCACCTTATGTAACTCGTGGGCTAATTGCGCACATTTGCATTCTAAGAGTCAGCTAATTGAGGTACATGGATCCTAGATCCGCTTTACTAGATGGTACATGCCCTCGAGCTATTGGACACTTTCTGGGAGCTTCTAAAATAATTTTAAAGAGTGCAATGCCCATTGAGAAACTAATTGGCGACATCGAGGTCGGCGTCTCTTATGCTAATCCATCGAGATTGATCAGATTGGGAGCAAAAGACGCCTGAATTTATCTTGAAATCTACTTTTGAGCATTCTAGAGGAACTGCAGAGGCTCCGGAGGATTAATTACCATGTGCCTGACTATGAGAGGGCGATGGACTCAACCTCCAGACTCTGGAGTCCAGAGACTCCAGCCATCTTGCCATCAGACCCGGTTCAAAAAACGGAAAAACTTACAATTTTGGCCTCCTCCTTGGCTTTCCAGGCTCCTCCGCGTCGTCAATCCGTGAGAGCCCTTCCCTGGAGCACTCTCCTCCGCATTTCTGTGAGGGTAAAAAAATAAAGGAAATTGAATTGAGAATTTTGAATCCGGAAATAACTGATTTCCGTGTGTTTATCTAATCAATTTGCAAAGTAATTGGATTTACACAAGGTTCAATTAGCGGGGGGGTGGGGTATGGGTTAAACTGGATAGGTTTGGTTTACGAAATTTGCAATTTTTGTTAATTTGCAATATATCTCACGAGGGTTCTACATATATCAGTATTGCTTATTTAAATGTAATAGAATTGAGACTAATGACATTATAAACCATTTTAAGCATTTTAAGCATTTTTAAAAAATTCACAACTAAACTTGCGGTCCCTGACGTCAATCCCGGAGCGGATGAGCTGATTAAGCATGGAAAGCGCCAATGTCCCCCAAGAAAACAACGTGGCTAATGGGGTGAAGAGATCAAATTCTAATCCTAAGCTCGATATAGCATTCGCAATACGATATATCGTAGGAATTAATTAGTCGACCACTCGAGCTCATGAAAAGAATCACATTCAAAGTCATCTCTAGACCCATTTGTTAACACGAGGATTGATCCCCTGACCTTGGAATAGTGTGCAAATTTAGCAAAATCCCAGCTATCTTCGTCTTGAATCACAATCCTCGTCTCTCAAATCAATTTACACCCTGCTTGGTTGTTTTTGCGACTTTCCAATAGTGGATTGGCATGTTTTTAAATGTTTTTATGAATGAATTTGAGCACATGAATTAAATCCTCGTGGAAAATCCTGGTGGAATCTTTCAAAATGGTCTTATCTAAAGAGATCTGGACCTGATTTATAAATTTAAATAAAGATGCCCCAAATACAACGAATTATGTCAATTAGATTCGATCCGTAGGCAGTGGGTATTGTCAAATTCCGGCCTGGTACGATCCCCATTTGATTTTGTCCGAATTAATATTAATATCTTGGTCATATCTGATCTAATATGAAGTGATTCATGTTTAGAGACGCAGTATTACTTCATAAATACATTTGGGCTTGAGTGTAGAAGCGGCCTACACATTATTTACCCACTTTTGGCCGATATTTAATATTTTCAAGGTATTTTTCCTATTTTTATCCGGCGATAACAATACGCGTAGATAGTCAATAGCGTCTCAGACACTCCCACCTCATTAAAACCCCGATATAAATATTGACACAGGTATTTCACCCAATTTCATCAATTTACAAAGCACTTTTACTTACTAGACCGAGAGTAGGTACGCTCACGTAAGCGGATTACTCATATATTGTTGTATTGGCTCATTAAAATCATTAAAAATGATGGTTTAACTGCGCATTTTGCAGCTTCAAGTTCAACTCCTAACAGCCTACTTAAGCTTGGCTTGGCTTGTCTACGGATCCACTTGAATTACCGTTGAATTCTTATATTTACAAACTACGCCTTAGCACAACGCCACAACCCCAGAGTCCCCTGGATTACGTAGGTACTTACTATATAATTCAATTATATGATAATAAATTAATAATGCATTAAAAGCTCTTTGAGGGGGACCACTTTGAAAGTTCTCACGAGTTTGTAAATAGTTTTAGATGTAGTATTAATGCCTACAAAGCAAAGGCAATTTCCGATACAAATAGCATCTAGAAAGCTAGTAGGTACGCTACTATTGTAGTTGTTGTTCCTTTGTTGTTTCCATTTGGCGTCAACCTCATTAAATACTAAATAGTCATCTTGTTGTTGTCAAAAGACTCTGGTAGACACTTTGGCACTTGTGATGAATCGATCCACCTCCGTCTCGTCGCCCCGAGATCCCGCCGGTGCAACCAAATCCATATGCAGCCACTTCGGGGAAGTCTGTGACAGCGACTGACACTTCTTGGACAATATTACAAGCTGACAGCCGGACTAGAGTGTCCGGTGCTGGACAGGCAGACGGTTTTGACGCTTTTCTATATGGGAGGGGATCATATTTCAAGCTTTTAATGCAAAAATAGGACCTCTCGGCCGCTCATGAAATAGATTTGAGAATATTCTTTGGAGAGAGTTGAGATTTCTATCATTTTTAAACCGGGAGGAATGCGATGAGACGCCAACTTGTCTCCCAAGCCTTTGGGATTACATGAATTTAAGTTTGGCAAAGTCACAATTTGTTTAAAATTATTTGCACAAGCACAGGTGGCCACATCCTTACCCTCCCACTCCATTTTTGCATCTTTTTGCACACTTTTTGCTCGCTCCCAATGAAATATGAGCTCCAAACCCAAAGAAATCTCATGCAAATCCACGCCAAGATGTCTACCATCCTCAGAGATTCAAGCAAACCTGTCCAGATGACCAAAATTACCTCCTCCTCTAACCAAACTACTATTTTGGTCAGTTTACAGGACCTTATCAGTCCATATACCCTCTAAATGGTCAAAAGCCAAGCCCTCCAAACTCCAAAGGTGAACCCATGTGGAAAACAAATGTATAAATCTACATGCTGGCCAAATCTGAATGGAATTCTGGTAAATTATGTCATTTCCACCAAACCGCGAATTAATTAAAGGTGTTTTTAATGCGGAGGAGTACTGTTTTTAGACAAATTTGCCATAATTTGCAATTTTTTGTGTTAATTTACGACCATCGTCGATCGAAAGAAGGAAGGAGCGGCTTGCGAATTGCTTTTTGGGCATTTTTATGAATGAAACTTGGATTTTACACTTTATAGGCTCAGTTCTACACGGGCATATAGCTCCAAAACAAGGCCGAGCTTTATTTTAGAGGGCAAAGTGAAGGCCTGACGCTTGTATCGTCCGTATTTCGGATTTTGTGAATGAACTGGGTCGGCGGGTGCGTAGATTGGGGAGGGAGCATCGTCCTCTCAGTTCTCAAGACCTCCAAAATGAGCCTGGAATTCCCACAAAGTGGTTCCAAAGCCCAAAATATCCAAAGAGCAAAGGGTAGGCACGTGGAGGGACCTTGCCCAAGTCGGAGGACACTCTTCCCGAGACTCCGAGTGCGTAACATGCGTACCAAAGTGCGTTAGAGGGATCCATGACGTGGGGATGACGTCACGGTTGCTCCCAAAACCTTCCCAGGGACACGTGCCCCTCCGATATGGATCCTACAATATATGGATCGATCCTCCTGGTTTGAATCCGTAGAATAAAACTCGGGAGCAAAGTCCTACGACTCTTTAGCCCGGTCCAAATCAGTTTGTAACATCTCCGGCTACAAGATCTCTCATTCTGATTCCAATTCCCAATGCCTCAAAGCTAACTGTAAGGTGTTTAACATGTTAACCCTTGGATCAATGTACCTCTAGAGGTTTATCTGATGCCATTTTTTTCTTACGCACCTCCTAACATGTGCCACCTTTGTTCTGGCAATGTTCTTTGAACCCTGTACCTTTGTTAGATCTGTCCGATCTTTGTAAATTTAAATAATTAGCATTCAAAAGTGCGTTTTTTTGTATGAATTTGAGCTCAGATCGACAGAGATTCCGAGGTGAAGGCCCTTACTCCCTGGAACAGGTGACCTTTGTACCCTATGGAGGTGGTAGACCCTGATTTAAATAGATTCTGATGCTCCAAAATGCAGATCCCAATGAATCCCATTAGAATATGACGTAAAAGCCGATTTGGGACGTCGTGTGGGAACTCATTTATGAATTATGACCATGAGTCAGGCCGGTTCAGAGCAAATAAAGCAAAATAAGTAGGCTGGAATGAGGAGGCTGGATACATACTTAATAACATAATAAAATGATCCCATTATTTTAAAGATGATTGGCAGGGCAAGTTCAACCTGGAAAGGTGAGTCAGGAGGAACTTACTGACTCTGAGGAAGGTGGGTGAAAGGATGTTGGAGTCTATAATAATTTAACATGTAATTTAAATGGGCTGGAAGTGACTAGAACTCATTAAATTTGCAAGCCGAGCTCAATTAACTTGTGTTGGTAAATAATTTTGCTTTGTATTGAAACTAGTAGCTTTGAATTAATATTTGCACAGCTCAGAAGCCCTCTAAAATCAATCTAAATTGGCCATTAATGATGGTGCTTTTGTGCATTTTAAAGGAGTGTGGGAGGGGGAGGGGTGGGAGCTCAAATAGGAGTAATTAGGGTAATTAGTAGAGGTGTTATTGCATGTGCTTACTAAATATAATACGCATTTATCCTACACCTCCCTGGCTGATGATTCATCGAGAAAAAAGGCCATTAGGTATGTTAATATGCTTTATAAAAATAAATATAATCGCTAAATTGCAGGTTGTAAACCGGTCCTTGGGGTAATTGAATTGCACATGGATAAAGGATGGCCCTGGGTATAAAATATAAATTATTTTGAGTGGAATTGCTCGGAAAAACCTCAATATCTTAAAGTGAATATCCCGGGATTGTTTGTAGAAAAAGATTTTTTTATGTTTCGAGTTTTTAAAAAAAGTTTCTACGATTGTTTTGATCGTCTAGGGCATCCACGAGCAGGTTAACCTGCTCGTGGATCCTCCAAAGTCTAAAACAATAAAATATTTCTTAGATATACGTAGATATGGATGGGATAGGGTTGGATCTTGGGATATTCTTGCCCCTGAGGCTGCACACGTCCGTAAACACCACTGTTTTTGCTCTGGAGAGAGTCAATTTCCCAAGATTGATTACATGTGCCATTTAAATTACTCGAGTATGATGGAATCTAATTGAATTCCCTATATGTTTCTGATTTAATGACAACATCAGCCCACGGTGGAGCATGTGCCCTTTTTTTCTCGGAGCTAAAAATGGTTTTTGGAAGATCAAATATGCCGATTTAATAATATATCATGTCTGTACCTATCTACTCCTACTTATATATAGCATATTCTGGATTTGTTTACTTCATGTCTTGTAGAACACCTACACTGATTAGGCAAAGGGTAAAAAATATAATAAGTAGGAATGTTCCTCCAAGTCGAGTTCCTAATACAAGTATAGTTCAATTGGACATGTCAACGAAGAATGGTCTCAATTAATTATTTATGGAAAGAAATGAGAGTTTGGGAAGATTGTGGGGGCAGGTGGAAGCTTCCAATGCGTAGAAGATGACTTTCCTTTTTACTACAAGTTCTACAACGCCTCCAAAGGTCCCCAAAGTGCTTTCCCCTTTGTAAATAAACAATCCTCCCCCTCTGGCGTAGACTCTCGAATGTCCTCAAATCCTCCAGGGTGAAACTCCGCATTCTTTGTGGTGGGATTATCCCAAATTTGCGTAATTTGAAGAAGACTCCTCGGATTTCACAATAAAAAATTGACTTTTGATTCGGGAAAAATTGGGGAGCGTGGCTAATCCGGGTCGTGGGAGGATTTCCCCGATTTCCTCGGCTTTTAGAATTTTTTTCCAAGCTGGAACGTGCCTTTGATCTGGGATTTATTTGGGGAAACCCAATCCTTTGTCAACCCGTTTGTTTTCCTTATTAAAATCTTGTTTTGAACCGTGCAAAAAATGCTTTAAAAATGCTTTCCAAAAATCGAAAGTTTTGAACGCACTTTCTCCGAATTTTTCCACTTGAGATGATCACCTCCGAAGAGTGCAAAGACCTCTCCCCAATCCGATTCCCTTTGATCCGGGTAATTTGTAGATCCCATTCAAAGGGAATTTCGCTATTTACGGATATTTTGGGCCCTTTATAAGGCAGTATCTCCGAGCGGAGTGGATTTTTATGCAAATGAGGCAATTTGCCCCGCTTCAGGAGATCCTCAAACCTTCAATAACACTCGGAATTCACATCTATTTACATTGGCCACCTTTCCATTTGCAATCCCATTCAGAAAAGCTCATTGAAACCCCCTTTAGGTCTCTTCCTGGAATCCTCCTGAAAGGATCCTTTGGATAATTAAGCCCGGAAGTGAATATTTCACCGGAGGATTCAAAACACCGGGCTTGGGCTTCATTCTCTTCGTGTTTTGCAACAATTTAGCCTTGTGCTTACGGGTATAATAATGCCAGGCTCGAAACTAATGCCTTTTAATGCGTAGTTAATACTTATTCGAAGGGATCTAGAACTCTCTTTTGAGTAAATATTTGTGTCTGAGTCTTCAAAACAGAAGATGAGGAGGTAGAATCAATTACAAGCACCATTACAAAAGCCGTATAAATTACAAATTACATCCAAACATAATTACTCTTTACTTCCGAGGAATGAATGAAAGCCTGCAAATGCTTGCAAATGCTTTTGCACATGCAAAAAACCCCAAAATGCTTGATTAGAAGATTGTAACTGCGTTAAAGTCCGGCCCAATTAATTTATAATTAGTTCTCGGAATCCCTAATTGATTTTGAGTTGTCCCCCACCGTAGATTTGCGCAGTTTCCCATTGCATCCCCCAAACTCATTGACAAAATCGCAAATTGAATGAAAAACCACTTTGCACACCTTTACCATATGCGGCTAAACTCTCGTATAGCATCCTTTTATCAGTAAAAGGGGTCTCGAGGTCGCCTCACCTTTAAGTTTTGTTCCCTCGAACTGCACTTCAATCAAATTCAATCAGACATGTGCTTGGCTGAGGGTGACGTCAACCCTTTCTTACAATTTGTATCCCATTTGCATTTAGACACTGGGTTTTGTACTATTTCCTAGTGTAAATAGGCCGAAATATCGTACAAAGGACATGATAAATACGCTCAAATGTTCTAGATCCTCCAGATGACAAATTAATCAGCTCCCCCGTGACATTTGTCTAATGACGGCATGCACAAATTCAGCATACTCCGCCTATCTTGCTCCAAATGCATCTGTCAATCATTCGCACATTGTTTCCCAGCTAATTATAGCCTGAGAACCGATCCCTAATGACTCGAGTCGGCTAAAAATAGCCGACATTTGCAAAACCGGGCCATATATCTCATCCTTGTTGTGTGTCTCATTTGAAAAACCGCAGATTAAGCGCAAATCTTTTGTAAGATCAACTAAACGTACGCTTATGGTGGATTTAAAGCTCTAAAATCGGGAAATCTCGGATAAATCTTTGAGAATTGCGGTTTTTCCGGGAATTCTCGGAACCCTCGGAGCCCTCGGAGTGGCCTTCGGTCTTCGCAAGGTCTAAGGATCTCTCCACCGCATAAATAAAGTCTTGTGAGGATGATCGGCGAGGGCCATGGGCATTTCCGTTCACTTGGGTGCTTACGCAAAGCTTGCCACCCGGCCTTGGACTAGTTTTTGATTGAATCCTCCCGATTTTGGCTCCAGGAATTCTTTGGGAAAATTGAATTAGGCTCCGAGTAACTCTTTCCGGGATGGAGTAAATCAGGGTAATTTTACACAATTGTGAAATTCATGCGAGTCGGAAGTGGAGAGACAATGGGTCTGGTCGTAAAATCCGAGAAATCGGAGAAATTAAAAGAAATATGGAAAAAGTTTTGCCAAAGTTTAAAGGCCAAGGGTAAATTCTCGAGAATCAAATGTAAAACTTGATGTTAAATGATTCTTTTAATTAGATTATCATCCGAGAGTAGTCGAGGGGCTTCGGAGGAATGCTTTCAAAGCTTCTAGGCCTTTCTCTTGGCGAGTGAAATGATGATAGGAGGCATTTATTAAGATAAGTGATGGAGAAACTACTCTTCATTGCGTAAGAACGCCCCAAAATCCCCGAAATCGGAGGAGAAGGTCCTCCACGTGCTTTGCCACCTTGCTCTTCACTCTTGCCTCCTCCATGACGTCATTCTTTGGCCCTCCTGGAGAATTTTGGGTATCTATTTTTAGACCACGCACCCGCCAAGCCGCCGAGTAGGCATTTTCCAGCAAATACAGGTTTTGATACACTGTAACCTGTGTGGTATGCTCGGGTCTTCTGGAGGGGATCGATTTGAGGGAGCTCCGGAGGTGCAAAAAACCGCCACCTGCTGGGGAACCTTCCAAGTAAGAAGTTGGAATGGTGGAGGAGATGGGAGCACCTTCGGGCTCGAGAACGGAGCCCTCGGAAAAAACCGAAAGATTATTTTTCAAGGGCTTAATCGGAATTTTTCTTTGAGAGGGGATTTCGGCCGGATTTTTATCCGTTTGCAAAAGCTTGCTATTCGCAAAAGGATTTCGGATGATTTAATACATTTAAGTGGGGACATTGTACTCAATTTTATAGAGACTCTCGAAATAGAGAGAAAGAGGATTCCCTCCACTTTGATCTAGCTTCCTCCAGAAGAATATCTTCTCGGGGAATGTAATAAACACAGCATTGACTCCCGAGAGTTTTTCCTCAAGTTCTTTTTCCGAAGGGGAATAGATTTGATCCATTCCACCATTTATATTTCAAAGGGAATTCCGAGGAGTGCACTCCGAAGGATGAGACAGGCTGAAGTGTCAAAGCGGTTGAGTTATTGGAATTATTTCGAGTCTGCAAAGAGAATGGAATTGGCTCTTTTTTTTGCCTTAAATCAAGGCTAGGGAATAATATGCTGGATAAACTGTGCTTAAAATGAGATTCCGATCGAATTGTCACTCGATAATCTGGGCCAATTTCAATTGAGACACATTTAGGATCCGAAAATTGAATGTTTTTATCAAATTTTGTCAAAAATATTTAAAAGTTGTCCATTGTCTCGTCTACTATTAGTTAAAGTCTTTGAACTAATAATACAATCGAATGGAAATCTGCAATTATTTGATTTTGGGATTACTACAAAGCTTTCTACGACTTTTGTTACATTATGCACAAATCCTAAAAGGATTTTGACTTTTGGCAACAGGTCGAAACTTGCAAATTTTGATTGCAAAAAATTTGCAATATAATTTAGGCTTAAAATTCCTATTCGCCAAAAAGGATTTGATCCTAATTAAGGTGTACTACTAATCCTGGATGAATTCGGATGCTAGTTAGGGTATTATACACAATAGGATTTTAGGATTAGTTCAAAAGACCGAACTCTAACCCTTATTAGAGGTAAAAATAGCATTGGATTTCTAAATGGGGAATTGGAGACGACTTATTAACAAATTAGCAATCAGGATTTCAGGAACCAGCGACAGCTCCTCCATAAATATCCTGTCTAATTAGCTCCTGGAACTCCTTCAAATCCCTGAAATACAAAACCCGGCTGCAAACTGGCTATGAGAAAAGGAATTAGACTCACTTTTGCTGATTTGAAACTTTCCCGAGCCCAAAAAGTCTCATTCCTACCCATTTCTCATGGCTAAATTAGATTTCCTCAGCTAAAAATAGGAAATGATGGAAATGGAGTCTCAGTAGAGTCCCCCTGGGGTAGTCGCTTAAAATCCTAATTGAATTCCCACGGCGGGTGACGCAACCCGGCCCCCAAAAAACCCCCCGAATTCAGGTGCCAACCCAACCGTGTTCTCATTTAATTACCGGTAAATATTTGCTGGTTTCAAGGTCAGTCCGCTCCCTAAACCGTCCAATTTCGGAGCTACCCTTTACCCTGAACCCCTTTTAGTCCCCTAATTGACACTAGTGGAAGGAGCTGGGGAAAGTGTCCCTCTGGGCCTTTTTTCCACCCAAAAATATCCCATTTTAAACGGGTTTTTTGACGCGATCTTTAAATGCGATCCCCGCCTGGAAAAAAAGCGAAGCCCAAACCACTTTAATCATCTTATTCCCTTCTATATCCCTTTCTACTTCATTGTAATGGGTTTTTTCCGCATTTAAATATAGCCCATTTTAAATTTGGTAGAAAAAAGATTAAAATCCATCTTTTAAGCCCTATAGACATATATCGGGCTATGCTAGGAATAACAAGATTACCCAAATTGATTTTGATATTTTAATGATTTTAAGGTGCAGGATTCATCCTTTCTAAAAGGTTCTAATTTTAGCTCATGAATCCCCACCTGACAGACCCTTTAAATGTCCAAATCAATTCTATTTTGGTTAATTGGGGAGGTTAATTGGGTGGGTGGACCTTTATTCCAAGGGCGTAGATCCATCCAGGAATCGGAACTAATTTTAGTTTTCACCCAAAGGTTTAACTGGTCGGAAATGTATTGTTTTTAGCTTGCCCTCGAGTTCTTTTTAAGACCAAATGCAGTATAAATAGGCAATACACTACGCTGTATAATTTCCCGTTAAATGGATTAATTGGATTTCTCTTGGAAAGCATCAATTTGCCAATTACGGGTAAATTTGATTCGGGGGGAAATTGATTTCAGAACATGTGCCAAACAAATGGTATTTTTACTATTTAAAAACCCACGATTTCTCTCCATGTGCAAAAATAGTACATGCTAAATGTACTGGTAGCTGGAATCCTGCTGATATTTGTTTTTTGAAGGACTTGAGTTAAATTAGCCATGTGCCAAATCTCATATTCAAGAATAGAATAGAATTCGTAGACAAAAGGGCGTCTGTGGGACAATGAATTCCTATAATAGCCAATTTATTGTATATGCATGCAAATTAAACATGTGCCATTTATCCGTATAATAATAGGTGTATAGTGTGAGTAGGTACTAGTTTAGATCGTATATCACGGATATCAGTATCCCGAAAGCTCCGAGTTTCGGGGAAAGCACGTGTAAATTCACCCGGAGAAGTTTGCACATAAATAAAGCTAAGAATACAAATCCGGAGAATAAAAATCAAATTAATTCCCTTTCTTTTGTGCTTTTGAACACCCCGAACCCCCCTCGGTTGAGGAATTCATTGGGGGATTGGGGCCCGCTCGAGGAATTATTTATTGGATTTGAAATCTGTATTCAATTGGAATGATTTGTATGCACTTGAATAGAAAGGTGACCTCGGATTGATCTTTAATGTGTTACACGAGCCAGGTTGAGGCACATTGTGAATATGAAATTGTAGTACAACAAAGGCCTGCACGTGGAATTTTATTAAAAATTATTAATAAATGATTTCACACCTTTTTCCACAGTTTTTCCCCATCCTCACCCTCCTCCTCCTCTTCCTCGTCCTCCGAGATGGTCACACCGAAGCCATCCCAGAGTGCAAAAGTATCCTTGAGGTCATCAAGGTCACCCAGTCCGATTTGCTCAAGGGATTCCGGGCATGAGGCGGCGAGGAGGGATGGTATTTTGCTCATTTTAATTTTTTAGAGCTTTAAACTTTGCGAAATTTCACTTTTATAAAAGTTTTTAATGCATGATCATGCACAAAACTTGAAAAATGTTTGTTTTAAAAATCTACGAGCTGAGTAATTTAATTAGAGCTTTTGAGGGAACTCGTGTGGAAGGATTCGAGTTAATCTACCCGCTCCTGAAGTGTGAAAACTACTGAATTTGATGCATTTTTTTACATTAATATTCATCTGAAAAAATCTAGATTATTTTATGGAGAAAAAGCAAAGACGTCATAAAGTTGTGAGTCTCTGGAGTTTGGTGGTGCAACATGAGAGATTCTCAGGGGGGCTTCTGAAGCAACTCTTTCTTAATTGGTCTTGTCCACTCGGGCCTAATTACATGTATTTCCCACGGAGCTTTGGGCCGAGGTGTGAAATGATTTAATACATCATACCTGCGCAGTATATTCTCGTGGATTTTGGACTTTGAAGTTTGAATTTGCCATTTTAACATGCACTAATAAATTAAAGCAAGCAAGCTTGGGACTTTTATGGATGGGAAAGGGGTTAAGTGAGGTCAAGGCTTACCGGGTGACATGCTGGTGGCGTATCTGGCTGCGAGGTAGCCTCAGATTGCGTCCTCCGGAGGAATCTTGCGATTTTAGACTCGCTCCGCTTCTTATTCTCAGCATCCACTGGAATAAAAATCATAAGATATTGCTTTAAAGTGCTCGATTACAGAGCTAGGATTTAAAAATAGCTTTCTGAGTCTAGACTGGAGGCAATTTGTAATATGACCCGGATTTAATATATTTATGGTAGGGCTAAAACAAAGGAAATTACCCCTTGGGGGAATTGAGACAAATATTAGTATTTCAGAAATTTGGAGAAATTCATATTATATTTCTAATTTCAAAGCATATCCAGCTAAGTTCCCAATTGATAAAAACCTATAATTTTGATATTCTGCCAACCCCTGTTAGTCTATCCATCAATTAGTTCAAATTGGATATTTGGCTCGACTAATTAGAGAGTCCCACTTGATTTATTAGTTTTGTTATTTGATTTATTTTTCTTTTTTTTATTGTAGGCCACGCGGCGGTTTTTTATGCAATAAAATCTAATTGGCCAAACAGAATTCCTCCGGGGGAGTCTCATATATCGGCCCTATTACATGTCTATTCGAGCCAGAGGAATCATTTATTTCGGATATTTCCACATGATTCAAAGGAAGGGGTTTCAGGTGAGCTCAAAGCCGTCTCTTTGATCTTTCCCTCTCGTAAATCAATATGTCTATAGGGTAGGTAGAGCTATTATAAACACTTGGGCCCCCCGAAAAAAGACCAAGTTTTATCTAATTGGACTTGGGAGCTCCCAACGGGCGCACAAGGTCGGTTTAAGGCCCGGGATTTTAATAAATCTACCTGAACTTTTTACTTTTTCCTCCAAAATCCCGAATCTTAAAGAAATCTCAACTTTCCCTTCTATGTACAGGGTTATAGGATCATCGAGTAATTATTCCTCAATCTCTACGAATTTGCATATTCGACCAGATCCCCGTTTTGCAAAAAATCGGGGATTTAGCGAAAAACTTTGTCGGTTTTGAAAAGGGCAAAAGTAAATCCTTTGGCTTGGCTCCATCTCAAACTCAATTACTATTTGCATATGGGCTCGGGTGTTTGTGTATTCAAGCGTCTATTTACTTTAGAAGATTATCTATTCGTGAAAATATACTCGAGGATTCAATGCCATTTCCTCCTCGCTTCAACCGTACGTCTCTTGACATTGCCAAATCGGCTAAAAAACATGTATTCTTATTTTTTTATGGGACTAAAAATAGCGGGTCTTAGAGAGATGACATTTCAAGGGGCGACCATCAATCTTTGAGGTTTTTGTCCAGAAACTACTACGCATTTCCGTTTACAAATTCCCACTATTTGTCCAGAAATAACCGCACTTACCCGAGGTGGAATGAATCTCGACAGAACCAAATTTCTTGCATTTCTTGGGGGATTTCCTACCTCCCATCAAATGAGACCCCGAGGTCAAGCCAGAGGGCGTTGTCGGTCCAGGAAAAAGAAATTGGACACCGGATGACGATGGAGTTGACTTGTCCTCGGAATTCTCGCTGTGGAGGATCTCAGAACTCCGTGACCTCAGTGTTGACTAAATCCAGACCAAAAAAATTAATTAGCGGACTAAATTTAAATTTATTTGTTCCCCGCGTGCTTTTTTGGGATTTGGCGTAATTTAAAGAGTTTCAAATCCAAAAGATCTTACCTTAAATCGAGCCGTGAGTTCATCAATTGTTTTATTGGCGAAATCAAAGGTAAATTCCGTAGCTGGAGTGGCTGGGGATGCCCAAGATGGTGAGGAATCGGATCCAGAGCTAGGTGGCGGCCCCAGCGCATCTAATGCTTCGTTCCGCATCTGTTTTTTCAATTGATAAAAAAAGTGTCAGAGTTTTATTTATTTATTTATTCAAAAGAGTGGGAATCCATTTGAGCTCCCGACCTCCTCGAACCAGACTACATCAATCAATCAATGTGGAAATGGACAACGCAATTCCCATTGAATTGATATTGCGTCCAATATTTATTTGTCCAATTCCTCGAATTCAAACTCCCAAATGGATTTCAAAGGTCGAAGGACACACCTGAGCAGCCTCGGCTCCAAAATCAAGCCTCCTACCACCTGGATATATGCCCCGAGTCCTGAACCCCCCACGGAGTAGCCTTCAACTCGGGCTCTCGGTGTTCGAGGTCAATCGATTAAACATTATTCATACGGGGTAAAAGTGTGGGGGAGTGCCATTTATCAAACCATCCGGTTTTAGCTGGACAACTTCGAAATAATGCACCTGAATTGTGTAACATCGCAATTTGCAAGTTTAGCATTTCCCTGCAAAAAAAGTAATTCCACCGAGCCTGAGTTTAATGGGTTAATCCGCCCATAACTGGTTTGAACTCACCGAAAAATAACGAGATAATTCATAATCGGATCTACTAGACAGTATGGCGGCCCGGGTAATAAATTGCCCTCTCAAACCTAGTCATAAAAGTGCAATTTTTCGGGGAAACTAATTAAATGGGCATTGGGAGCACTTGCTAGAGTCCAAAAAATGACATAAAACCCCCAAACCCCCATTAAAATAGAGAATTGGACTCTGACAGGCCATTTCGGGGGCTTTTCGGGGATGGATCCTTGTCTGAACCAACCTGTTTATAATTCCTTCCAGCGTTCCTCTTAGACTATGGATAGTTGAAGCACATGAGAGGTCTTAGAATCATACAAATTCCTTCCGAAGCCCATTAAATTCACATTCACTCTCCCCAAATCCATTTACTCATCATCTGAGATGAGCTCGAGGCTTTGAATTTTAATTTTTCAGCTCCCAAAACAAGCTCTGAAAGGAAATCGATCCTCCCCGAGTCCCAGTTCCAAGAATTTAGCTACAAGAGTCTTGTTTACCCAAGGGCCATTTCAAAGAATTTATAAAAAGAGTCCAGACTGGGTTGAGTTTATGAAAAAGCTCATAAATTCTCGAGGTTTTTACCCGTTTTATGGGCCGAGAGCCGGGGGAATATCTGAACTGGACCCGGGGTGGGATCAAGGTCGGCCGAATTCGGACATGGACAATTTAACAGGGGTTGGGCCTACATATAAAGCTCATTTTGAGACATTTGGGACTGCTAAATATGCGTCTTTCTCCGTAAAAAGATACAAATTCCGAGGAAGGAGGTAAACTAAACAAACAGGTTGCCGTCTCGCTCCAGGCTCAAAGGAACCGAGATCCATCGACTTTCCCCAACGGGAGATGAAGCAAAAGATCCATATGAATAGTTCCTAATCAATCCCGCCTGCTGTGTTTACATACTCCAGTCCTATCATATAGGCAATATAGGGAGTTGTACAAATTTGCACAAAACCCCCGTTATTTGCTCTCAACTGACTCGGCGAGCTCAAATTAGCTGTCAAAATGGGGTTAACCGCAAAAACTAATGGAATGGACCTACCTCAATGGGCAAGGGAGAGTGGTCTCCCTCGCTGGGGAGGGTCTGAGGGACGCCTTCGGCCCCCGTTCCGTCTATCCTGTAAATTTAGGGCAATGTGGATCATTTGATGTGTTTTTCCATGAATCTCTGATTTAGCTTGACCTTAATTTTTAATTACCTGACCCTGATGATGATGACTTGCCTGAAAATGTGTTCAGAAAAAGGTGTCCTCAACAGCGCTTAGCCAGCTGTTGAGCTCGGTGGTCTGGTCGTCGTTCAAGATCAGGTACAATGTGTCGCAGAATGAATTTCGGGGTGTTTAAAAGAAAGGAATCCGTGGGCGAATCCGCAAAAGTGGTCCTTCCTCGGCCCTGTCCCGCTCACTTCTGGCGGGACGTGCGCGGGGCGTAGTTTGGCCCGTTCCAAATTCCCCTCTATCTATTCCCTTTGAATGCATGCTAGCAAGTAATATAACACATATGGGGCTTTCATACTGTACTCGTACTTCAAAGCTAATTTGCAAACAGGCTCCAAAACTTACGCAATGCTCACTTGGTTAAGGGATTTGAGAGCTCTTTGCAATTCTTGCGATCGATGTACGAGCTCCCGAGCTTTAGGTGCAAATTTCCCACGAAAAGCGGCTCCCAAATCCTTAATATTACATTCCCTCATTACGCAGAGTGGCAATCTCTACGCCAAATCCACATTAGGATAAGCTCTTTAAAGTTTAAGCTCCTTTTTGGCGAGAGCTCCGCTAAAAGGCAACATTCCCAGAAGACCTCCGCCTATCTTTTCCAAGAAATGGGATTTTTTCAGCCTTGATTTCAGCCTCTTTCCAGCTCTTAAATGTTCTCCAATAAATTATGTATCCATTTCCTATCTTTGGGATTACTTTTAGCTTGCATTTTGTTAATTAAAAAAAATCTAAAAGTCAAAGGATGCCTTTTTGGAATCAGGATTTAAATTAACGCGCCCAAGGCGCGGCGTGGCGCGACGCAGTATTTAGCAATATGGCAAAAAGCTTTTAAAAACAATATCATTAGGCGAAAAAAGCCATTAGTTATCATTTTCAGCCCTAAAAGAATAATTCATAGATTTATGGGTAGTGTCCTTGAACCGCTTTTGCAGAGTTCGTAGTTCTCGATTCGTTCTTCCCGAATTCCCGGATTTATTGCTTTTTCTTTGGAGCGGGAATTAATCGGGGAATTCGGGGAGCTTATTATAATAATAATAGAGTGAGTTCGCTCCGGATCCGGAGCATGATGGATCTCTTGGGACGAAATATGAGTATGGCATGCTGATAAAATATACGTGTCTCCCTATCCTAATGAATATTTCATGCTCATTAGCTGGAGGAGACTAGGCTAATATTAGTTTTGTTTGATGGGGGGCCAAAGGCAGAGCTACAGNTATCCTAATGAATATTTCATGCTCATTAGCTGGAGGAGACTAGGCTAATATTAGTTTTGTTTGATGGGGGGCCAAAGGCAGAGCTACAGCTATTGATGGTACCCCCTGGGTGGGCTCCACGTCATATTATGGTATTCTGGCTGAATTGAGAACTAATTACCTTTATGATGCTAAAATATTTCATATGCTATTTTATATTCAACTCTTAAATACCGTATTCACGGGGTTATTATACAATATTACATAGTATAATCATCGTACCTTTAATAAATTCGAGCCTATTTATAAAATGATGAAAAGAACGAGATGTCGAGAAAGAACGGAGTAAGGTAGGAATTTTGGTGAAAGTTGGCAATTTTTTTTTTGCGAGGACTCGATCCGACTCCCATGGGACTCTCCATGTAATATTACAAAAGTATAGTCAAACAGGTAGGAAAGAGTTCGTGCTGTGAGAAACCAATTCCAAAAACTCGAGCAAAGAATCCCTTTTGATCCGCAAACTTTTCACGGTATAACAAACATGCATAAAATATATTTAAGCGAATCTAGACTCTAGAACGGTTATATTGAATTCTCAACATGCAATTTCAAAGATTTAAAATTCTCCTAAGCTCGCCCTTACAAATACTTTCAATTCTTTTGGATCATAACCGTCTCTGACTCTGGATTCTTTGTCAAACCCCAGATGAACTTTGAGGGATCTTACTCGAGAGAGGAATGGAAGCAATTTTAAGGTTTTGACAGCTTTCAAAAACAAATTGAAGCGTTACCCTTATACAATAGTTACCCTTAAAGTTGCTATCTAGAGTTCCAAGTTGGCTTTTTATTTTTCCCCGGAAAAACTCCCAATAAATCCGAATTATTCCGCACCTAAAGTCTGCGGAATTGCTTCACGACCTTTATTTACGAGGATATGACATTTCTTACGAGGATTTAATTTGATTTATGATTCCATTAGGCAACGAGGCATCCAGCGAAATAAAAAGATTGTATTTGTTTTTACTCGGAAAGAAGAAATATGTTTTATTCAAATGGGCGCGCGCGCTTCGAGTTCACAAACATGTGTTTTTTATATAATTTTAAGGATTCTAATTACTAAATTAGTAATAATTATTATTGGCATACAATCAGGTATTGAAGATTCTCACTCCTTACGCGGTAGTACGACAAACTTCTGGACATTTACGGTATATTCTACTAATTACAACACGAAAGTTTTACTTATGGAATATCTAGAATATATTACAACAACTTTTTCTAAAAAAGTTTTTCAATTTCTACCCCTATAAAAGTTATCTACCTAGTAAGATTATTGTGTTGTTACGAAAGAACCATATCAATCAGTACGATCTACGGACTATTTACATGTAATATTTTTAGGTATTCGAGTTACAGAGTATATTCTAGAATCATCATTTACATATTGGGGAAATTTGAGATTTCTGCTCCTCTACAATACAGGTTACAGTAACCTGTAGCCTGTATTACACTTTATCGAAATATTTTTAAAAAGGAAGATGCAAGAGTAAAATAGGTTACATTTATGCTAAATCTACTAAAAGATTTCCAATATATCTTCATATTACATAATTACGCCGTATCTTTTAATTGTGTAGAAAAAGTATTTTTTTAAAAATTGAGGAATATGGCAAAAATACGATTACAGGATACAAAGTGTTCAGTTTCATAGTAGAAAGATAGTATTTAATTTTATTTAGGTAGAATATTTAATTATTTCTCAAGAAAGAACCATCTTTAAAGTTTTTTTTATTAAAATTGGTTGAGAGAATTTCAAAATTTTTCAATATCCCGCTTAAATTTTAAAATTAAAAATATTTCGCGCCCAAACATATTTGCTTAAAAAAGGTTACAAGCTTGAGAGTGGTGTAGGGAGTTTAAAGGTTAAAGCGAACACTATATTTTTCTTATTGCATTGGGCAAATTTAACCGGATCCGGGTCAAATCTTCGTTGAACGCCGAACCCGATCCGAATACTAGAACTAGACAATATTATTATTTTTTTTTTGCGGGGTGAGCATATTTTTGTTCTAAATTCTATTTCGAAATTTTCGAATATTTATGTAATAAAATGAGTTGGAGGTTCAGGTAAACTCGAAGGTGCTGAGAATATTCAATTTTTAGAATATTAATAGGAAATTACAAGTTCCTGGTGTGGTATAATCCCTTTTATTAGTGACTGATAGGTTAAGGCTGAGGATGAGTCAATCCTTCACTCCTTATACGCCCATTGCCGGTACCTGTGTGGGGTTAAAATCAATTTAGAAAATGCGTAGTTAGTTAATGAGTCGAGTTTGAGTTGAAATGGGATTAACTTCCAATGTGTTGGGTTGGACGCATTGATTAGATAAATAATTGATGAAAAACACCGCAAATTTCAATTACAAATCCACTATTTGTATATCTACTTGGCTCGGGAGACTCGGAAATGAATTTCCGCCTCGGGTAATTTCGGGTCAAGGCCCGGGGACACTTTGGAAATGTCACCCTCGGGAAATCCCCATTAAAAGCCCATTACAATCAGTGCTCTTTTACTGCCCTTTTATCTTTTAGTATTATTTCCCACTCCCGGGGTTTTATAGGAGGATTGGCATTTTGTTAAAGTTCAATTCACCCAGGCTCAATGGGCCTAATGCACAAGCCCGAGTGCCACTGTCTTAGGGGTTAACATTTAAGATGGAGGGAAATTGTACCTCTTTTTAAGCCAGAGTTCTCGGAGGATCTTGAGAGGGGAAATGGATGACCTCGCGTACATTGTGGCAAGTCGTGCAAGGAGGAAGCTGTTTTCCCCACGTAGCATTCCCGCCTAATTTTTTAAATAAAAAATCAATTAGCTGCCGATGATTTCAATTGATTTCTTAAATTTGTATCAATGTTACCTTACCTCGGAGTGGTGGTGGAATCGAGTAGAAGAGCTCATGGAGGAGACTCCATTCTGGGCCGGATCTCCGTTTGGTGAGGTCGCCCAACCCTCCCCACCTTCGTCATCCTCATCATCCTCAAGTAGGGGTGGTAGGGGACCGAGGCGTGAGACACCTATATTTTACAAAAAGAAAATTCCCGCCTCGGTGTTAAGTTATTTTTGAATTTATCGCCTTTAACTCACTGTACTCACTGTACGTGTTGTCTTGAATCTGGGAGGGGAACCGGAAGTTGAAATCAGACTCAAATTCCTCTTCAAACAGGTCTTCCTCGAACTCATCATCTTCGTCAAATGTGAAACGTGCTTTAGATCGAGGTAGAGAACGACCAGGATTGAAATCTTCTCCATTTCCTTCACCATTTCCATCCCCCTCTGTTGGGATTTTTTCTAGAGATTCATATGTCCCATATCGCCCCATATGTCCACCTAAAAAATCCTCATCTTCGTCTTCGAAATCAAATTCCTCCGGATCCCCGACATTTTCCACCGTAGAGTCATTTGAACCTACGCGGACAAATTCTTTAGAGCCAGGGGCTGTCGACGAGGGACCCGCTACTTCCGCTTCTTCAAAGGAATTCCCATTTGAGCAAGGAACTTCACCAAAATCGCGCGCGCGAATATAGGAATTACTTCGCAAGCCTAGACCGTTTTCGCGACCATTTCCCGATAGATGGCGCACAGCTGGGACTGGGCTTTCTTTTGTTACAACGATTTCCGGTTGCTGTTGATGGTGACAAAGTTGGGGTTGAGTCTGATGCGGAGGCGGCGGAAAATGTTTAAATCCGTTAATTTTTGGTGGCATCGGACGATCAGGTCCGGTAGATGTCGAAGTTGATGTAGAGCCAACTTGAAGCTCTTCCCTTGATCCAGAGTATCCTGCCAATGAAGAGGAGGACGATGACCAACTAGGATCTGTAGTACCGTTTTCTGCCGCCCCAGGTGAAGCGCTAGCATCAGCGGCATCCGAAGATGTCGACTCATCGCTTGATTCTAACCGCTCCATTTTTGCCGTTTTTTCCTTTTCGAGCCGGGTATAAAGTACACGCTCTTGAGGAGTTAATTTTGAGAGATGCACATCAACGGCTGAGCGAGAATTCTGTACAGGATCACCCTTTAATACTTTTACAAGGACTGGATCCGTATTTACTGAGCGGGGAGGGTGCTCTCGAGATGTTGAATAACAAGATGAGGTAGACCGATAGCTACTTTTTGATGGGGAGGAGGAGGAAGGGCGTCCATCGCATCCGCCAACGAAAAAAGCTTCTCGTCTCTCCGCTAGGACTTCCCTCATTGACTTCTCAGGGAGTCTATACGCTTCTGACCAGGTCAGGCCTAGGTCATCATCAGTCCCTGTAGCTTTATCAACTTTGGACTCGTGGACTGACGCCACCTGAAGGATCTGCTCTGATCTTTGAGTTCCAAAGCGTCGAAGGCCATCTGTTGAGCGTGGGGGACGCTGTGGGGGAATTGGAGATGGTGGAATTATGTCTTCAAGTCTTTGTATCCCCTTTGTTCGAGGATGTACCACCGGAGTTTGAGGGAGTTCTTCAGTCCTTGAGGAAAGGTGACGCTCATTCATTTCATCCGAAATCCCAGAATCATTTGATGAATCTTCAGGGCTTCTATGCCGTACGGGCCCTTCGGAATGAACTTGAGCTTGATGCTGTATTACAGAGTAAGCATCCTCCTCCATCAAGAGATCGTAAGATGGCCGCCTCTTGGCTAAATTTTCATGTGACATTACGTCAATGACTTCGCTCTGGTCTTTAAAACTCGGTTCTATCCTCTCATCCTCTTGAAGAGTCGCATTCATGCTACTCAAATAGTCTAACCTTCGATGAACCGGAAGTGGGGACCCTGAAGTGTAGTAATATGGCGCTGTAAGCTTCTTATCAATCTCAGATTTTTCACCAAGTTGTTTTATAAATGATCTTCGATCACGAGGTGTAATTCCAAATAGCTCTGGATAATCATGATGGACTTTATGGTCGTAGAGGAGCCTCCTCCGACTTTTTTCAGAACTTGTTTCAAGTACAGGCGGCTTCCTGAGGTCAAGATTCATCTCAGAGAGTCGCCCTGCTCTCTCGACACCCCTTTTGTAGCCGGAGAGTAGGAGTGGCGTTAGAGGTTTAATTGATCCTTGTGGTTGTTCTTGGACGAGGCGTGAGAGTGCAGGTGAATTTGTAACGGATTTGCTTTCTCCCATAAGGATCTGCCTTGAATATGGTTTGGGGGCCATTGCTGGAGATGATGTGAGTTCAGGTCGAGATTTAGGAGTAACTTCATGAATATCTTTGGCCTTTCCAGAGTCTAGAGCATCAATTTTGATGGGAGTCTCTTCGGATTTAATTTTTTCTATTTCTTTGGGCTCGGGTTTAACCAGTGGCGCTTCGACCATTTGAGGTTTGAGATTCTCCGAAGAGGAATCTTTGATTTCCTTTGATTTTTCAATCCCTTCCGATGACTTTCCTGACCCCATTTTTTGAGATTTTTGTTTTGGCGTTCCTTTCCCCGCTGGTTTAGAAGGCTCGTCTTTCTTTTGAGATGACTTTGAGGAGTTGGAGGAGGTTGTAGATTTTGCAGGGGAGCTAGCACATTTTTTCGGAACCGGTTTTTCATCCTTCGGTGCGGATTTCACGGGTTTCGGTTCAGACTTTTTCTCGGATTGGCACTTGTTCTCATTTTTCCCTGCGCTCACCTTTGGTTGAGCCTTCTTCCCCGTATCTTTTGATGGAGGAGTATCACTTTCAGGTGTTTTCCCTTGTAGGAGAGCATTTGTTATACCCCCAAGTGAGAATGTACCTCCTCCATCGGCTCCAAAGGGTGAAGGAGAAGGTGCTTTATTATGGGATTTAACGGGAGGTGCCTTTGAGTCACCTGGAGAGGAAGAGGAAGGTGGTTCTCTGACATTGATGACATTGGCAT
>JAAZTK010000180.1:0-26535 GCA_036507255.1 Megalothorax incertus | reverse complement strand
TACTTTATAATGGATCTTATATTCATGAATTCATATTCTGGAATATTTCTCTCAATAGGGTTACAATAGATCGAAGTAACGAGCAAGAGGCGATCTGTACAGATAGTCATTTAAAGAGCGAGACGTCAATGGGCTCTAGGATTGCTTTCAGTACACTAGGTAAGTACTCGAATAAGTAAAAGGATAGGTCATCTGAATCTATTTAGCATATATGCGCTAATTTGACATAAACTATACAGAGGGACGACCAAGTGCCGTCGACTTTGACAACAGTCCAATTCTTCAGGTATGTAATACAGTAATACTACTATGAAGTATACTCTTGATAATAATGGCCACTAATGAGCCAGCGATTAAATATTTAGTACTAGCTTTTAGCCTCCCCCGAACTTTTTGTAAAGAAAGCCTTTGAAAATGAAATCTTTTCATCGTGGGTTCGTCTGATCGTAAATGTTTATGCTTTTTCAGGATTGGGTAACTGCAACCGATATCAAACTTGTGTTTTCTCGCCTCATGCCCCTCGACCTGGAGAGGGACCCCTCTTTTACAAAGGAGATATCTTCCTTTTCGATGTTGCAGCCCTCACCCGAGATTCCTCTCCTCTTTGAAGACTCCCAAGGAGGGGAGAACGAGACAACAAATTTCATAATGAGTGGGGAACTTGAGGATCCTGTGGAGAACCTCTACGGATACCAGGTATGTACAATATGTAATGCCTACTTGAAGAATCTCTTAAAATCCTCCAAAAATACCTTTCCTTTGGCCGGGGTCAATTGAAATATCATTGGTTTACTCAAAAGAAGGGATTTAATAAATTATTTAGAAAGGCCAACAAATAATTGCAAGAGTTCTCATAAGACAAGTGACTTTTTGAAGTAATTGTAAAAAAGGATAGCCCTAAAAGGAATTTATAAGATTTTACGGTGGAATAAATTCGAGATGGACCTCGTTGAATCTTTCCGATCAGATCAGAATCTGAGTTCGCAGCCAGAGCTGAGTCTGTAGAACGACCATTTGAGAGTCTATCAGTATTTGGAAAGGAATGCAATTTCTTTTTTTTTTTTTTGAACAAGCACTCGAAATGAAACGGGATGTGGAAAAGTTTGTGTAGGAAATGACCGAGAGAGTTAAACCATTAAGCATTGCCCAAATTGACATTGCATTGTGGGTTTAGATCCGGCTAGATCCCAAACTAAACCAATTTCATTATTTTTCACCCAGGCTAATGAAGCACATTCGACCGAGTCCTCATTTATAAATCTCATTCCAAAGACGCACAGCCTACGCACATTCTACTCTGTGGTGAGTACTTGATGACAATCAGCCATTTTCGTTAATTGTATTGAAACTCTGAAATTGTCCGACTAATGATCTCCCCCCTATTTTATTTAAATGTAGGCCGATTTTGCGGTCGGTGGACGGTGTAAGAATTTTATTTTCGAAGTTTATTTTCAGAGTTAATTTAATTTGGTTCATTTATAGGTAAATGCAATGGACATGCCTCTAAATGCATTAATACAAAGTATGCAAATAAGTCGTAACAATGAAAATTTATACACTTGATCCTAAATTGAATTAACACTTTAATCTTTATAGAGCTGGAGACTTGACATGCGATTGCAAACACAATACGTAAGATATTCTGATATATAGATCCATGTCAAGCTGTGGTATTTTGATTAATTAATTTAAATAATACAGTGCTGGAAGAGATTGCGAAAAATGCAAACCATTTTTCATGGACAAACCCTGGGGGAGAGCAACAACGAGGGACGCTCACGAATGCAAAGGTAGGGGCTTTTTTTATTTTATCGATTTAATTGCTTAATTAACTTGAGTAAAGTTGCGTATAATATTCCGCGATTGATATCTATCTTTTTCCTCGTTTTATGTATTTTTGCGAAATCGTAAGCATAAAATATAAAATGCTCTAGGATAGATTAAAGATATAAGTAAGTATTTTGTACATAACTTTTGCGAGGAGGAAAAACTCTTCCATTGAGACTCGCGAGGGTTAAGATATGGTTTGAAAGCTATGATCCAGTAAATTACAATATGCTTTTAGCTCTGAATGGGTTTGAGGATAGAAAAGAGCAGTTCTGCTCGAGTATTCCTCCCCGATAATTTTTTTCAGGAGTTTGGCTCTCGCCTTTTGAAAAGCCCGACTGAAATATGTATATGCACTCCTAAGTTAAAGGAGTCCTAACAGTTGCAAACTTGGGGAATAACCGGCGATTTAATAAGGTTATTACGACCGCCCGAAGTTGGCTTTGCCACATATGGATTCAGGGAGCTGATAAAAAAGTCCCAAACTGCCTTAAATGGTTATTCATTTTTCGGTTTCGAGGAAAGGGAACTAAAGGCGAGTAACTTTATTCCATTTCTTCATCAATTACCGTATCTTTTCGCCCTCGAAGCAATTACTGTGGCCAAGAGTGTTCTAATATACTTGTCACTCGCACTCTGGAACAACTAACTTTCCTCGAACCGAAACTCATTAGGAAACTCGATTTTTATACATTTCATACACTCTCTCTGCTCATTTTTATATCCCTCCCAAGACAAATATTTGAAGTATGTCAAGTACAGAAACTACCCGGAAAAGGATTGACATTCGAGGATTTTTTAAAAACAAGAGATTTCTCTCAATTTCTCTGATAGCCATTCGGGGGAGTGGACAGGTCACAAACCTGACCAATTAATCAATGACATTTTTGGATTGCAATCGGTCTTGCTTTTCCAATCTGCCATAAAACTCATTAAACCTATTGGGGGATTATAGGGGGAGGAGGATTTATCATTAGCCGGGGAGACTCGATATTTGGGCAGATGAGACATGTTTAATACTATGTACTACAGAGAGTCGAATACAATGTAATACAATAAAGAATGGAAATTCGGCAAGTCTTTAAATAAGAATTGGTGGAGCCGAAACAGCAGTTGGGAATGTACCCATATTTACCAACGATGGGACAATCGGGTAATTTCAGGGCCGGGTTTCCTACGTATATATTATACGGTCAGGTTTGTCGTGATCCTCCTCCTCCTCCGCTGCTGACATCCACAATTGATCCGGTCCGATGGATTTGCCTGAATTTAGAACAAAACCTCAGAGTGTAACAGCTTAAATCCATTTTCAAAGGGGACAGTCCTCGATCCTTTGCTGATAGATAAAGGGATGGTTGACTGGGTGCTTTGATTGCTTTTTCTCTCTGATTTAACCCCCCCAAGTCTGGACTTCCCCAGAGTTTATAATAAGTCTTTATCAGAGAGTCCTGCAAATGCAATTCACTGCACAAATGTTTCAAATGTTGACTCAAACTGAATTTTTATTCTCTACCTAATTGGAGCTAATGAAAGTTTTGATTTCTCCCCCTTCCAAACTTTTCATAATATTTGATTTTTGAGTTGGAAAGGAATTTAAGTAATTACCCGGTAAATCCTCCGGATATTTCACCCTCAGAGTACTTCCTTTATTCTTTCTCCTACTACTTTTCGTATAGTACATTCTGTAATCCTCATCTCCCTCTGAAACCAATTCAAATCTATCGTTTCGGAAAAACTCACCCTCATCCACCCCCTCTCTCCATCATCATCATTCCGATCTAACATCCTGGCCCATCACTTATTTGAAAATACGATATGTATCGTAGTACATTGTTACTATTGCCATTCATATTGTACTTGGATCAAGTCGGGGAAAAATAACTCGAATCTCAGCCAACTGGAAGTTATAGTTTGATCTCGGTGGATCCCTCCTCCCTTATGGCTTAAATGAATTGGGGAATTCTAAGAGATCCCCTCAATATTTCTCATCTTCCAAATGCATCATTCCTTCATGGAATGCACCCTATTCATCATTTTTGAGCGTCTTCGCAGACCTTGCAAAAGCACTTAAATTTTAAAGGCAAAAGTCTGAAAGAGAATTGAGAATTGGCTCAAATTAACTACAAGGGTACGCGGTCCTAGTTTAGGTGTAAACAATGAGGATGGATGCGACATTTTAAATTCAATCAGGACCTTGCGAAGGCTCTTTTGATATCTTTATTTACTTGTGGGAAAAGTAAGAAATTAAATAACAATTTCGATCTGTCCTTAATTTGTCTTAATTTGATTTGATCGCCTCCGAGTCTGGGTTTAACTTTCTTGGGACCCTCGTTTAGGAACGCGCTGTGTGGTGAATTTGTGTCACTGGCTAATCTGAATTTATAGCTCCAGTTCTAAATAGGGGAGATGATTTGGTTTTGGGAAGAAATCTAATGGAGTCTAGTCGAGCTGAGCTCTTGAAGATCATAAAGCTTTTTCTTACTCTCTCTCTCTCACTCTCCCTCGGAAAGCATCAACGAAACCCTCATCTCATACATATTATGTACTTGGAGAGCTGATACATTGTACGAAAGGTACCACCATCAGGAAGATTCACTTCCTCCCCTTCCCCCACAATCTCCTCTTACTCTTACTCCCGGTCCAAATCTGGTCAAAAACGAATAAATCTGGATTGGGGTGCCAAAAGAAACCGAATTTCTCCATCTACTTCCCCCTGCTCCTCTCCTCCGCGGTATAAGCGGGGAATTTATACTACTTTGGGAAAGATAGCATGAAAAATAAAGGAAAAATTGATGAAATAAATTCTCAAGACCAAATTGGCTTAAGGTCTGGCTTTGGGGGAAAGAAATGCCCAATATTGCGCCCATAAAATTCTTGGGGTTGCAATTTATGCAGTATTTGATTTTTACAAATTATATCCTAAATAAATATTTATTCAGGATAATTTAGGATATTATTAAAATTAGATGTAAGATCGGTCCGTGATGCCACACGATAATGATGCCCCCACTGTATTAATTAATTTGTATTACGTACTATTCTATCGTACCTATTAGAAAATATAGACTGTAGTATTACATAGTTAATTAATTATACACTGCCTAATATCCGTACGGCACAATACAAACTGTTGGATTACGATAGCTATAAGGAGTTACAGAATTAAATGAATAGATAATTGGGTGGATACTGATAGATTATGTAGCTAAAGTTGCATTATTGGCTCAGTGAATTTCCTCAATATCCACAAGTATCTCGTTTCTTAAGGTGCTTTCTTGTGGAGGGCAAAGGGGGAGTGTGTCTAGATCTTCAAAGAAATTTGGGTAATAAATGAAAGAGTAGAAAGGAAGAAGATTTTGGGCCAAATGGGTTAGATTGGTTATAGCGATTCGAGTAGGGGGTACTTTTGGAGGGAATTTCATTGGGAATCAATGGAGTGGAATGGGAAGAGTCACTTCATTTCTTTTTTATGAAGTCGCACAGAATACGGAATTCCGATTCTCCTCCTTTACCAATATGCATAAGGTAATAGTCGGGATTCGAAAGTTTGCGGAACTCTTTTTGAGGGCAGCTCTCGATATGCACGAATTGTTTGGCATAAAAAAGATTGGGAATTCATCTTCAAATTGGGAGAAATCCCTCGGATTGGATTGAAATGGTTTGGTGTGTGTTGTGCATATGATATCATATATGAAATGAGATGAATTTAGTTTGACTTGACTCGAGAGACCAAACCTCAAAGACTTTTGGAGGAGTCAAAGCTCCATTTATCCCTCCCCGCTTATTGCGACAACCCAATTTTCCTCGGGATTTCTTTAACACTTTCCTTTCCCTCTCGAACACCCCGGCCCATCCGAAAAAGATTCAATTCTCCCTCGAATAACATTGACATTGCTCGACTGACTCTCTTGAGCCTCTTTATCTCCTCCTCGGGCAAAGATCTTTTTAACAAACTTGCTCCTTTTCCTCCTCTATTACCTAACTTCAAATATTCCTAGAATCAAGTCTTTGAAAGCTACTTTTCCTTCGCTTATGCATACAAATGAGCTCTACTTTTAATCGTCAAACATGGATATCTTTCCTTACATTGAAGGTGCATATTTAAATTTAAACTTGAACAAAAGAGCCAAAGTCCAAGCATTCCTCAATATTTCCCATATTGTTATATTTATCGCCTCTGTCAGTCACCCTCTCCTTCAACTTCCCTGACTCACTTTTCCAAGAATCGGTGGCTAAATTGGCTACCTACGCCCGAATACTCGGATCTTTTCCCCCTTTGAAAGGATTAAATATGAGATCCTTCAGATCGCAATAGAAGAAAGACCCTCGTTGATTTAAGAAATTAGCTCTATTTGAACAGGTGGTTCTGCTGGGTCCAAAGGAGCTAGACGAATGTAGAACGAGGTGAGAATCGAATGAATATAGCTCCGACTAAAGGGGGAAAGGCACGAAAGTCTGATCTTATTCATCCGAGTCGGCCCTTGAGAACATCTCTTCATCTTTTAAAGGTTTAAACGCTGCCTCATCATCTCTCCGCCTCGGAACCCTTCCTAATTTATGCAGGGTTCATCCTTCTCTTTAATATTCTTAATTCTTCATCTGCTCCTTCCCTACCTCCAGCGTGCTGCCTCAACTTACTAACGGATTTTTATCTGTTCAATCTTCATATAATAAAGGCGAACACCTTTCATATTATGGAAGATTTGAGGACCATATTGTACGAGACTGGAAGTCAAAATAATATATTAGAGGGGGAGGAATTCTTGAAATATTTGTAAACTTGTTTGAAAAACTTCAATAAAACAAAAACATGGGGTTAAAAAGGCACGTCTTGCCAAATCAAAAGTTTTCAAACCAATTGATCTCGAGTTGTGGATTTGTGCAATAGTTTTATAGGCTCTAAAGTCTAAAGGGGGGATGAAAACAAATCACAAATTGAATTTCAGCTGGGGCAGGGTAATGCAGTTTGAGTCAAAGAGGAAAAAGTCGGATTTGATTTTTCATCTTGAAATTCAATTTAATATAAAAAGGGTGGAAAAACAAGAGACAAATATGCCTTTGAAAAAGTTTTGATTCACACGATCAAACGCTTTATACTAGGATGCAATTCCATATGTTATTCTCAACATGCACTCTCTCTCTCAAAGGGGCATTCCAAAACTTATTTAAAAGTTTTCAAAGGGGCTTGGACTGTCGGAGGTCTCGATTTGAAACAAAAAAGTGACGGAGGCTTCATTAATGTCTTGATTGCTTCCTTGCTGATTTGACCATGTTTGGATCCTGGAGGGGAAAGGATTATGGGATTGCTTCTAATTTTAAGGATCATTCCGAATTTATTTCGAATATACTTTTGTCATATCCTGACATTTTCATAATCCTCATTGAGTCACTATTTTGAAACAAAGGATTTGAATTCTAATTAAGCAAGTGCAAAGTGATTTGACAAATGTTGATTGATAATCTTGTTGTATTCAAATTGAGGAAGAGGACGAGGTGGCACGTAATTCTAACTTGAGAATTTAATGTGCTTATATTCTCTTGGGCAGTTTTACAAGATGTCCGTGTAATGTAATGTATTGTAATTTATAATGTATGGTACTACTACGATATTACCTAAGGATATCTTGTACTCTGTTCCTAGCTATTACCCATATATAAGCAGTAAGCAGTAAGAGTGTTGTAATATTACTACTACAAAGATACTGATATATGTAAAGTATAAAGTTGTAAACTCTCGTATTTGTAGGATATTCTGTAGCTATAAATGCCTTTCGAAGTGAAGAAATCTTAAGCATTTTAAGGCACCCCATTGTGACCCTTTCGCTTTCCCCTTGTCCTTGAGCCATTCAAAAATGCACAGAGAATAGAATATCCAAGAACCAATCAAGTTTAATAAATTAAATATTTAATTTCATGCATAGGATTTTAATAAAACTCCGACTCATATTAGATTAGATATCGAATACTCGATTAGTCTTCATCATTGATCAATTCATTAATTTATATTTTCAGCTTGCAATTGCAATAATCACAGTCGAAGATGTCGGTTTAACATGGAATTATTCCGGTTGAGTGGAAGACAGAGCGGAGGCGTATGTCTTCGTTGCAGACACAATACAGCAGGGTAATTATGATTTGTAATACAGAAACTGTAGTACAATAATCTCATAGATTCTATACATATTATGTATAGAATCTATGAGATTATGAAAGGTGCCTAATCCAAAGTAATTTTATTCTTCTTTATCTTTCAAGGCGATTCTGCCATTATTGCAAGGAAGGGTTCTACCGTGATCCGAGCAAGCAGCTTTCCAATAGGAAGGTTTGCAAAGGTAACCTGACAAAATTATATTCCTTAATTGTAGGCAAAATTTGCATTGATCTAACCCTAATTAAGGTCATAAAAGAAAGTAATGAGTCGAATGATAAAGGGTAGTTTGGCTCATTAAGTGTAATAAAATTTATTATTTTACAGGTGAAAGGCATTAGTTTGAGATTTACTACTAGCACTCTGTAGAACAAACTTTTTTGTATTCGCAAAGTGAATTTACTTTCACTCACTCTTTCCCCCACACTTTTTCAGACTTGAGTTGAGTACTTTTTTGCGTGAATGCGAATTCTTTCATATACAAAGTTACAAACATTAGCCAGATACACACGTGCTAGGAAATTAGGCTAGGAAATCTTTCTTGAGTAAAAATATTAATAAAAATCTTTTCTAATCAAGCTTGCGAATGTCATCCAATCGGGGCAAGTGGAAAAATCTGGTAAATGAACTCTTATTTATTAAAATCTCGGACAATTTGTTAAATAAATATCCTCATTAAAATAGCAATCAAACAACGGGGCAATGTCCATGCAAGGATGGAGTAACAGGATTAACATGTAATCAATTCTCTCTTTAATGAATCCAATAAAAATTCAAAATCCTCTCATTTTACAGGCAACAGATGCATCAAGGGATACCAACAATCCCGATCTCCAATCGCTCCCTGCGTTGGTAAGTCCCGGAAATCTCAAATCTCATCCCCCTCAAAGCAAACAAACCGGGCCAGAGAGATTAATTAAAATAACAAAAAGCCCGGGTCCAATATTGACTCAAAGTGAAGAATTCGAATGACCCTACAAATGTCCCCGGAAATGTTGGGCAAGGGTATTTTTCAAGGGGTTAAAAGCATGTTGACATTTGACATTTTTATTCCCCAACTCTTTGTCAAGTTAATACAACTCCTTGTTTTGTGTCCATTCATTGAGAAATGTCTAAATCTCGAATTCTTCTTGTATTTGTACAATATAAACCGGAACTCTCGTATACTATTATGTGATAAACATACGAGAACATTTTATGAACCCTTTGTTTACTCATCTCTCTCTCGTTGTTTCTCTTTTTCAGCTATACCCAAACTCCCGGAACCAGAACCCGTATTCGAGCAATCTACAGGAGGCTACGGAGTTGCGGATGAGCGTAAGTTTAGGATTTGATTGCTAAAACATCCTCAACTCCAGCATACCTACTGAAAAATTCCCCAACTAATAAATCTAACTTTGCTCAATTTTAAATAACTCATACTTTTATTTATAAAGTTCAAAAAATCCTAGATCCTAAATAAATTTGAATATATCCTTAAGGCATAAATGAGTAAATTGTTGTAAAACTGGGGGGACCCTCAGCTTAGAAACTCGCTAACTAAGGGCTAACGGCTGATTCATAGTCGAAATATTCACTTTTAATATAAATGGTGCTCGTACAGATTATATACCTCATTACACACACGCTGTTCCTACCCGTATTAGCTTCAGCCAACTTTTTGTAACATTGTATCGGGACAGGACTTGGAAGCTGGGGAGGGGAGAAAAAGAAGCTGCAAGGGAAATATTAATAAACGCATATTTTTATAATCCAACTTACTCCCCCCTTCCTCCGTGTTCTTTTTTGGTAATTTTTGTTTGTAGTTTTTCTCCGGCGGGTATAAAGGCGGCTTTATTGAACCTGGAATTACTGGAGGTTGTACGGGCCGTACGACGCTCTTTGTTCGGTTGCTCTTTAGCCTTTTTGAGAATTAAAATTTTCAACCAAACTCTTATGAGTAACATGTATACTGTACAGTGTACATTGTGCGTAGATCCAGATACCTTCTATGGGAGGTCGTATAAGATTTTATAGTGCAATGAGAAATTGAAGGAAAACAATGTGAAAAATTAAAATTGGCCCCAGAATCCCCGCGAATAAAAATGATTAAAGTTTTGACAAGCCACTTGGAGCGAGAGGGAAGCTTATCTCCGTTGATCATCTACGGGTGCGAGGAAAGTATAGGTGCACCGTGCACTATAAAGCTAGAGAAAGTCGGATTTTATTACGGGCAAAATTTATTCAAAGTAAACAAACACAAGGCAAGAGAAAGAGAAGCTGAAGAGAAGGGCTTAAAGCTCTTTGGATCTAAAGGTGGATAAAGATATTAAGGATTTGAGATGTCAGAGGAGAATCGATCAGGCCGTTTTGCCGTTCGGTAAAGTATTAAAGAGCATGCATACTAATAATTTATGGCTTTATCTACCACCTTCATCTCATATGAGTTCAAATCCCTCCCGGAGGAAGATTGGTAAATAATAAAATGCAAAACGGGGACTAGTACTCGAGGCTAAACTTTCTCTGCAAAAGAAATTAGCCATAAAGGAGTCGAAAAAGTGAATTTGAGGAGAATATTAGAATTGCATCTGGGCTTTGAGAGGAGGTGGCAGGTTAAAATGCTCCTAAAAATAAAACAGAGTTGACATCGCTGATGAATTTTCGCTTTGAACTTTCAATATTCCTCGTTTGTGTCCAAATAAACATTGGTGGGGGTTTTTTCCCCTCAGACCTGACTCCCTCGCTGACTTTGAAATATGGAACTCTGTTAAACCAATACAGATACAATTCCCCACGATATCCTCATTTTGCAAAAATATTTACACTACAGGTATTACTACTATAAGAGGATTCAGTATTTCAGGATAAGGCTCAATGTGCAGGAGGAGCTCCTGTTTTGCGGTTTCTGCTTTTATGTAAAGTCGAATATTTGCCCAGAAATAGAAAAATTTCCAAACAAATATGATAATGTAGCAAATGCAAATAGACAAAAGTGATTTAGGATTCTAAATCTGTGTGCTCGAAGGTTGAGCTCTTTTATGTTCATTCAAGGAATAACGAATAAACGGTAAAGCAGAATATTTCACGAAAGATGACCCAGGGCAATCTCAAAATCTCACATTTTGAAAAATAAAAAAGAGTTCTCAAGAGTACTTCTCAATTTATATGCTCAAAGGCCAATTTCCCATTGCATTGATCGTAGGGGAATTTGAATATTCCGAAATTACCTGATCGAATATTGTAAATGTGAACAGATAAAAGTGTATCGGTAGATTGGGATCTGAGAGGAGTTCATGAAGTTCTCCAACATCTCCAGGAATACATAGATAGGAATCCCATCAGATTGGGGCGGTCCATAAGAAGATGAGGAAAAGATTCAAGAGAGATGAGGGTTGAAGGTTTGAAGCCTTCGAGGCTGTAGTACTCTCTGGTATGACGAGGGGCCCTATTCTTCAACCACAGTTTTACCCTTGGGACACATTCCATCTCAGACTTTTCTCTCTCTCTCTCTCTCTCTCTTCCTCCTCTTTTGTATACAGCCGAACAGATTGGGCTTGTGTTCGCGTTACACTTTAATGAAATTACTCTCCCCCTTGATAGCTCCCAAGGCTCTAAGAAAAATGCTCATCCCTATTACGATCTTTGAGTTCGAACCACCTTATTCTTATCTAACCTGCACGCTTCTCCCCCCTTGTTTTCTCAATCTCCTTTACAAAGGAAGAAATGCTGACTCTTTCAAAGAAACCGAGAGGGTGAAAAATCCCTCCAAATGCCCAAAAACTCTCCTTAACAGATTACGATATATGCTCCCTAAATAGCTTTGTAATACTCCAAGAAACGAGCCTCCCATTATGCCAGCCATATCCCACCCTAGACATTTTCACCCTATAAATTGTATTATTTGTTACATTTACAAATGTATTTTACTCGTAATACATTCTTGACTCTTAACCTCGGCTTATACGGATCCATTCCACATGTTGGAACCATAATTAGAGAAAACACCTGCTTTCCATCCATTAGCCAAACTCGAAAATGCGAATGGAAAGCTAATTCTATTAACGCTAATGGCTTTCACCGACTCTTGCACTCCCCCCTTTGAACCTTACGACGCCATTTACCTACTTTATGGTTACGATTGCGAAATTACCCCTTAATTACTCCCCTTTGTGCCTGCTCTGGTATGCACCCTTCGTGTAATGTCATAATTTAAAATTGTATATTGTTTATTCCAGCGGAAAGGTGCGAGCGTTGCAAAATCGAGATGAAACGGATCAATTTAAAGCGCTATTGTTCCCGGGATTATGGTAAGTTAAATTAGGGCTAAAGGGTGAAAGCAAATAGACTGCATATGTATCTAATATATTATTAGACAGCTAGAGTATATCTAGATTAATATCATGAGAGTTAATCAGAGTAATTAATCTCCAAACAAAGGGATCTATTGAATACAAATATTTGGTGTACAAACGAGAATATATTTTGAGCTAATCCTTCCTATTTGTAATATATCCTCGATAAATGATTAGGGTGAGATTTAAAATGTAATCAGAGATATGGGGAAATCCAATCAAATCCCCAAAGGCAATTAGAATGAATGGCAATGGGGGGGGGGGATTAGGTGAGTCGAGGAAGGAATTAGGTGACAAACCATGTAATGGAAAATCCAAGGGTTGAAACTTGTGGGTGAGCCCATTTGAACTTCCATTAGAATATTTCTTCCTATTTCCTATTTGCATTAGAGTACCTACCTAGTACGTAGATAGGGGAAGTTGCGGTGAAATCTTGGGGTAATTTGTTTAGCAGATAGGGAGGAAAAGGATGGGGGGAAGAGGAGAGAGAATTGGCCAAGAAAAAATAGAGTCTCCATTCGGAGAGAAGAAGATTATATAAACGAAGTGTGGAGCTGTCTCACTCTCACTCCAACCAAATACAAATGCATTCCCCATTTGTCCCTGGAATAAAAATCTCTTCCACTTTGAAATCCGAGTGTATTCTGAATGTATTTTTCCCAAGGAGGAGGAGGAGGATGGGAAAGGAAGGAGAGTGTTGAGCTGGAGCTAATCCTCTTCCCGTCTCTTCCCATTCCATCCTTATAAATCACCTGGAAGAATAGGGGGAAAGCCAGGATGAAAACCCCAATCCAAATTTACGGAAGAAACCCCGAATTTTAGAATACGAGCTAAAATATATGAATTTGATCAAGTAAATGCGCTTTGTCTTTAGTAGTTTAAGATCGAGGATGTGGGAAGAAATGGGAACGAGATAATTAGATTTTCATTTTTATTTCCCCCGGAAAGTAAATCAGATTCAGCTCCTGTGTACTCGTAGAATGAATTCAATGAATATTCGGGACTTTCCATTTTTATTATATACACGCAATATATTTTTAGCACTTCCTCCGCCGAGGAAAACAGAATAAGGTCTAAAGAAACAAAGATGAATCAATCAGATAAAGGGGGAGACGCACTTTTTGGAAGTTGACAAATGCTCTAAAATGTTTTATCTATTGGTGGAAATGTAAAAATGTATTTGAGATCAATTAGAGTTGGAATAGAGTCACCTCCCTTGGGGTTCAAATGCTTTTAGGTGAATCCGACATATTCAATGTGTCAGAGTTGTGTGCTTTTTGCAAAAAAATGGGGGGTTACTTTACTCGTAAAGACGCTTCCTTGAATAATCTTTAAATCTGCTACTTAAATGTTTGTTTTATATTGGAATTTTGCAGCAATTTTGGCCTCAATCCTTACACGAGAAACGGTTGACGAATGGGCTCGGTTCACGGTGAATATTCTGGCTGTATTCAAAAAATCGGACAGCTCTCGGCTTAGAAGGGGCTCTGCTTTCTTATGGGTCAAAATGAGCGATTTGGCCTGCAAATGCCCAAAGATTAAAGCTAACAAGTAAAAGCCATTTTATTCGCTATATTTGTATTGAGAGATTAATTTTTGTAAATCCTTCAATTGCAGATCCTATTTGATTCTGGGGAATGATGAACAAAAAGATGGACAGGCTGGGCTGATGACAAGAAAAGATTCAATTGTAATCGAATGGAAAGATGATTGGCAAGATAAGATGAGAGCTCTTCAGAGACGCTCGGATTCAATGTGTGAATATGACAGGGATGATTATAATTAGGGAATATGAGAAAGTGAATGTGGTTCAAAAAATGTGTTTTTATACCGTTTACAATATAATATGTCATGTATATACTATAAACTATCGTATAAAGTGAGATTATCTGTTTTGTATTGTAGGTAGTAGATAGAATCTAGAGAGTAAAGGTAATAGAGTTGTGTGAAAGTAGATAAACTGCCATTTGTAAAATATAGTCATTTTGTACAAAAGATTACAATATAATATGAATAATTAGTAAATTACTATTAGTAGAAACATATCAAGAGTGAATCATTTGATAAATATTGTTTGTATTATCTTTAGTAGGATAGTACACGGTACTTCATGATCTTATCTTAAAATAAATCATATTTTGTGGTACATATTTGATTTATGAGTTCTTATAATATTTGTAAACTAAATTAATAATGACGGAATTAAAAATTTGCTCATATTAAGTTAAATTATTTACAAATTACAATGTTTATAAATATGAATACCTAATGATAATCGCATTAATATATTGACTTACAGTACTGGATAGAAAACGATCTTACGATATTTACATATGTGGCAAATCCCCCCTTATGATTTAAATAACTTTTAACTTTGCGATCGCCGATTAAATACGAAATCAATTAAAAATATTATGCTTTAATTGATTTGTACATTTTAACTTGTATAATTTACAAATAAATTTTAAACTTTTTATCCGATTACCGAACACCGGTCGGTGCTTTACTTAATTATATCTAGAACCTAGATTCCTATAAATATCTTACATAATAATTAATAGGTAATATATTTTACAGATATACAGGAGAACGTTAACTTTCAGAGACTTCAGAATTCAGAATTTCAGATATCGATTCTACTAGTACAATAGTATATTTGCAAGATATGTACATTAACAATATATTACTAGGTCAGATACTTTATTTTATCGTGAATTTCCGATATTCTTCATAAGCTTGAAACAATTACAAAAATTAACATTTAAAATAATAAAATATTGTATTACAGTAGATATATCAATTTTATTGTTTATAAATAACTTTAATACATAACTTTATAATTATCTATGATACTCGTTTAAGTTCAATACCCATATAATATCATAATATTTGAGAATATCTGTGTATAGTAATTTTAAATATAAATCTAGGTCGTATTCCCAATATTAGCTGTATATATCGTAATACAGATTATTAATCAGTTTGCATTAAAAATAAGTCTTTGTGCTGAATAAACAATTTCATATTGAATATATTATACTAGTACATACCAAGGATTATATTGTACATGTATTAGAAACAAGCAAATAAACGTTTTTTAGCCTACTTTTGGTAGACTTTCAGCCATCTCCAGCATGATTTTCCGTAAAATAAAAATATAATTTTGATTTTCTACAATAGATTCGTCGAATGATTCATATTTTTGAATGACGAAAATTTAACTCCAATCGAATCCTTGCAACCTGTTCATATACTTATGTAGAGGAATATTAGCATTATATTCCGATGCTCCTGTAGCTCAGTCGGCAGAGCACAGTACTTATAATCAGTACATGAGACATGCTGGGGTCCGTAGTTCGATCCTACGCTGGAGCACGTATTTTTGGTGCCCTCAGCTCTTATTTTTGACCCCCTTTGACCCCCTAATTAAATGGAAAAGTCAATTTGAATAATTTTGATATAAAACACGTGCATATAGTACAAGTAGATCTTTAATTATATCTACTCAAAAATTTTTGCTAAAAACTTACTCAATTTTTATAAATAACCCTTACAAAATTGACCTTTCTGACATCCTGACAGGTTGATTTTAATTTTTTAAATGTCCCTTGATATGCTATAAAAATCATGCTATTTCAATTTTAATTTCATGTACTTTAAAATATGGAAAAAATTGATTGAATTGATTGAATTTCATAATTAAAAAAAACGTTTGATTTTTAACAGGTTCAATGAACAAGTTCTTGCGAATCAGCACCAGCATTTGAAACCCTTTGAGTAAAAATCCAAACTTGGAATAATGAATTTGGTGCTTGAATTAATATTAATTAAAAAGTTAATTAATCATTCCTTTTAACATTTCTCCTAAAAAAATATGGATAAATGGTTTCAATCTACCAATATCACGTCATTGGCCAAGAATGCGCTCAAGGTAAAGTGATTTAATTATTAATTAACTAAAAATCTGGACCATCTTTCCTAACTTTGACATATCAAAGTCCATTTAATTAGTATTTTTCCATCATCCTTCTACTTTATGGACTCTACATTTACCCTGCAAATTGTACTCAAATGATTTCAAATTAACTTTTAATTATAGGAGGCTCAAAAGACTATCGATAAAGCATTGGATATTGAACCTGAGGACGAGTCGACCACCTCAAATTCCCTAGAGTCCATCCCCGATGTTGACAGCCACTGTGCTAATCAGTCAAATGGTAATTAAACGCTTGATTATTTTAAATTTATAAATTTGAATGCAATTAGGTAAATATTTAAACGAGTTTTGTTTGATTTATTTCTCACTTGTAGAAAATGAAGTCCAAAATCCCCATAAAAAGAAGCTGGAAAAAGTGTCAATTGAAAATGACCTTCAAAACAATCAAGACTATTATATGGAATGGAATACAAAGCAAGAGGAGCCTGAAGAGGACAATAATTGGTTTGTAAATGGGGCTTACCAAGATGAGGAGGAGGAGGAAGTACCGGAAGTTAATTCTCAAGAAAGTCAGTCACTTGTCTGCAATAATGATGAGGCATCCAGCGTTATGAGGACTAGCTTCATTAGTGATATTCCTCTAGAGCTGGTTGTTCCCGACTCCAAGTCTGACTCTGATCCTATTAATCCCGATGGAGGGAATGAAGAGAATTCAGATGCGGAGGATGTCCAAAATGAAGAGGAAGAGAAAGTCATTGAACCTGAAACAAAAGAACCTCCAAAAATTCTGGTTCCGGCTCCAACTCCAATTGTTGTAAATAAAATGCATGAAACTAATCATAAGAAAAATCCGGATGAAAAGCGACCTGAACCTTCTTCCTCATCCCCCAAGTCCAAAACCCCTCCACCACCTCCTCTTAACTCAATTGACTTGTCATCTTTAAATTCCTTGACCAAAGAAAAATTCCACCTTCAAAACCGAGTAGATAATCTCACAAAAGAAGTGGAACACCTCCGCAAAACAATTAAACTTGGCCCAAAAACAGTCATTTTCAAGAGAATCCGAATTAAAGACTGAAAATATGGCCCTACATAGAAAAATCCAGGATTATGAATTAAAACTTTCTGATGTAAATTCGGAAATTGCGGATTCTACTGCACCTTTATCCCTTGAAATTGAAAAACTGCAGCGTGAACTTCGTGTTAAATCATTAGAGAATGAAAGGATACTCGGACAATATCAAGGGAATTTATCCCAAGCGGAATTAAATCTGAAGAATTCAATCGAGAGGGAAAGGAGCCTCAAAGAGTCAAATATTTCGTTAAAGAATTCAATCCAAGGATTGGAAGAGAATTTGGAAGGGGCTTTTAAAGAGAGAAAGAAGCATGAGGAGGAGTCTTCAAAAGAGATTAAGCGTCTGACCCAAGAGCTTGACCGGTTAAGGTCATCCGATTCTAAATTCAATGAATCCAAAAAGGAGAATGAACGCCTGAAAGCAGAGCTAGAAGGTTTGGATAATCAATTGAAGCAAGAAAGAATAGCGAATGAAGCGGAAAGAAAGAAATCGCAGAATATTATTGAGCAAATCCAATTAAAAAAGTCATTCGCGAATAATAATAATACTAGTGGGGGTGGTGGTGGTGGAGGTGGGAGTACATTAAGCGATCAATAGTCCACCTCATTCTTTCATTTCTGAAGCTTCATATCTTGAAGAAGTTTTCGATCCCAATATCCAAAATGTCCGTTCAATGACTCCGAAATCCTACTTTGATTCTTTCCCTTCAATCGAAAATTATCAATCTCAATTAAGGCATCGAGATTCAGAGCTAATTAAATATCAGGAGGAGGAAAGGAAAGCAGAGAGGCTTCGGAAAACTCTTAATAATGAAATTGCTAATTTGACTTGTCAAAATCAAGGTAAACGCTGTCTAGATTCAATGATTCATTGCAAAAATTGTACTTCTTTTTATTCATCCAGAGCTACTACTTCAAATTGAACGGATGAATGAATTGGAATCCAAACTTGAGGAGATGCAAAAGAATTATAGTGCGCTTTTGCAGGTATTTTCATTTCCTAATTATTGATAAAAGCATTATTTATAAAAGCATTTTGATTCTTGAATATCCGTTATCCTAAAACTTAAACTATACCTCAATTTATTGTAATTTAATTTTAACTTAAAAAGATGTATGGAGAGAAAGTTGAGGAGAATGAAGAACTTAAACTGGATCTACAAGGTTTGACCTCAATCTTTATTATTCTCAATAATTTATATTAACCAATACTCCGATTTCAAGGATTAAATGCATTATTTTATTTTTTAGATGTTAAAGAAATGTATAAAGTTCAGGTACGCTACGATTACGATTGATTCTAACAGATTCAGATCTTATTCCTTCAAATACAAAAATTACAATATTTCTTTTTAGATTGAACAACTTGTCAGCAGTAACAAGTCTTCTTCTGCTCCAACGAATGAATGAATTTTTAATTACCTATCTAATAATATCAATGTCATTCCCAAATGGAGAAATTGCCACAAATTATTTATTTTAATCATATGCTAAAAGGCCTAAAAAACGTTATCGCCTAGTTTTATATGACCAAATTCAATATGAACCGAGCCTCAATCAAACTCAATAATTAAATTAGAAAATAAGGATCGCGCAGACAAACCCTGGCTGTATTTTGTGATAAAATTGTCCTTTTTATTTTAATTTATACCCGCTAAATATCATTATAATATTACCTATTATAAATTATTCAATTTTATGAGGATCGTTTATTGTAAGCAAGTTTTGTATATCTGGGGAAAGTTAAAAACTTAAACATGGATAATGAATAAAATAAATATAGGTTTATAAACAAGTATTTCAATTTGACTAAAAAATTGCAAGACTAATAATTTATTTTTTAAGACTGTTATCCTTATAAAAAAACGTCACTTTCACATAATATGATTAATTTTTATCATTTTTTACTGGCACTAATCAACTTTTCAATAAAACTTTGGATCTTATCCGCTTCTATTAGTCCTGTAAACCTTGAGACTTCATTACCTCCAAAGAATCCAATGACTAAAGGGCTAAATAGACAAATTAAAAATTAGCTACAGATTCAAATTATTTTAGGAATTTTTACTAATTCATTCATAACGCTTACATTGCCGTAACATTATAGGTTATTGCCAAATCTTGGAGTTTGTCCACATCGACCTGATTCGAAAACATACAAATATTTAAATTTTAAAGGTAATTTGGCAATTTGTAAGTTATTTGTTCAACCTTTGCAAGATCAACATTTTTCACACGAGCCATAACCTCGTTCAATCTCGGTTCCAATATTTTGCCTGTTGATAAATTAATCGATAAGCTTTTCAATTATCAATTACAGATGTATAATGTATTGTACGTATGTAATAATTATATAATTGTCAATTTCATGCTTTACGTACAAGGTCCACACCAACTGAAAACAAGAGATATTGACATTTAGAACAAATTCAAAGCTTATATCAAATTAATTACCCAGCGTGAAAGTCCACAATGACGGGCTTCTTTGCCTTTAAATAGAAAAGACATCAATTAATTACAATTTACAAATTACGCAAAAGCTTATTACCTTCAACACTTTCAGTTTGAAATCTTCTTCATCTTGGATTTTAAATGTGTCCAACAATGACCTAGTAGTGTGAAATCCTCTATTCCATTGAAAATACAATAATAGATGTTTGTGGACATGCCTCGGACAGGTTATGGCACTTGACATTGTAAATAATTGTTAAATATTAAACAATAATTTGAATTTTTACAAAAAAATAATTTCGGAATTCGAATTTTATATGGGAATAAACATTGCGATTGTTTTGCCGCCCAAAAATCAGAATAAAACAAGTTGAATCTTGACTGTTTGTCAAAAAGTACCTAATTAATTCTTTTTTATTAAGTTAATTAATTAATTAATTAGACTCCAACATGCCAAAGAAGGCGACCAAGTCCAAGAAGAAGCGCAAAGTTGAAGAGGATTCAGAGGAAGAGGAGTTGGAGAAGAAAGTTAATGGAACTCGGCCAATTACGTCCTTTTTCGGCAAAAAATCAAAGGGTATTTCTTTTTACTTTTAAAGCGTTAATTATCATCAAAATCAAATGCAAATGATTTATAAAATATACGCTTGAGTATTGCAATTTGTGCTGGTTGATATTGAGCTCGTTCAACTGACCTTTGCAATCTCTGAAAGTGCGATTAAAATACACATTGATCTCTGATGCTATTTGAAATTTGAATTTGGTCGTTTCAAAAATTACATTTGTTTTTGCACTCCAAGTAATTAATTTTTTTTTCGCAGTGGTCGAAGAAAAGGATGAGGAAGTTGTCCCCAAACCAGAACCAATTGAAATGGACCAAGAGGAAGTGCCAGAGCCTGAATTGAACAAAGAGGTTGTGAAGCCTGAAGAGGTCGAGGACAAGGAAGTTGTAGTTATTCAAAATGGGCATGGCGAACCAGATCGCAAAGATAATGCAGAAGAACCCGAGGAAATGGAACAAGATGTATTTGTGAACAAAGAGAAAGTGCCAGGGCCTGAAGAGGAGGCAGTAGTTAAGAATGGGCATGCAGAACCAGATGACAAAGATATAGAGGAGCCCGAGGAAGTGGAACAAGAAGTATTTGTGGACAAAGAGATAATTAATAGCAAAGAGGTTGAAGAAATCCCAGTTTCTGGCAAGATCGTCGTCCTATCTTCAGAAGAGTTTTTAGAAAAAGAGAATCAAGAATCTTCCGATATCCCAGAGGAATCACCAGCCAATTCCCAGCCCCATTCAGCCGAAAAAAAGGTCAAGAATATTCCAGAGGAGATTGTAATTGACAGTCAAACCTCATCCGCAAGTTCATCCCCTCTGAAAATAAAAAGAGGAAGAAAGAAACGTGTAATATCAAGCTCACAAGAAGAGTCTCAAGGTTCTGAATCAAAAGATAGTGATTTTGAGGAGCCTCCACGTCGAAGATCTAGTCGTATTCAAAAGCAAGAGATAGAAAGAGAGGAGAGAAAGAAAGTAGCAAAAGAGCTGGAAGCATCTCTCGAAATTATTGAATCAGAATCCTCGGAAAGCAGTGGAACAGAGGCCAAGAAACGATCAAAAAGAAATAAGGGGAAATCACCGGGTAATAAAAAGATTGCTTCAATCTTCCTAAGCGCAAAAGAGAGGAAAGAACTGGAGAAAGCTAAAGAGGAGAAAGAAAAGGCTGCAAAGAATCCACCAAAACCACAGCTCAAGAAGGAAACATTAGCATTCCTCCATTCAGGACTTCCGGAGGAGATTTTAAAGGCTCAGAGGGCGGTTGAAAAGCGAAAAGAAGAAGAATTAATTCTTGAAAAGTTGAATTATTTCCCAAAGACTTCTCATACTGACCCACCTGAGTTTGCAATTCATTTAGAATCGTTTAATCCAAGTATAAAATTCAAGGAAGCTCCAGTTCAAGAGATTTGCATCTCCCAGAAAGAATTCCCTTTCAAATCAAAGAAGGAGGATGCTCAAAATGAAATACTTAAACAAATTGAACATCAGCTATGCTGTGGAGAAGATATAAATCAAGATTTCAGCCTTTCTCTAGGTCCATCTCCTTCAGCAGAGAGTGTTTACCTTCCTTGGATTAACAATGCTGATATTAGCTCAAGAAAATCAATTGTCGCGAATAAGAAAAGTATGGCTGCTTTCGAGAATTGGTTAAAACAATGGAGGAGAGATATAAAAGATGATGGTGGGGTAAGCCGAAAGATTGAAAAGAGGAGGAAGAATGATGAGAATGATTGGATAACCAGTGATGAGGAGGATATTGAGTTAAAAAAGAAATCTGTGATACTCAGCGGGCCAAGTGGTTGTGGAAAGATGGCTGTTATTCAACATGTCGCAGAGAAATACAATTTTAAGGTATGCAATTTGTAAATTAATTCTTTAAATATTAATTTTTAATTTTTAGGTTGTGGAGGAAAACTTTTCGGGGAAGCGATCAGGGAAGGATGTAATTGCAAGAATCGAGCAAGCTACGCTCTCCAATCGAATCGAGTCTGATTGTGATAGCCTGATACTTTTTAAAGATGTGGATCTTTACTACGAGGAAGATGATGAAGGTAAGTTTATTAACAATTGAATACAATTTACTCCTTTTAGCATATTGATATTTCATATTGTTTTTTGTATTTCTATTCTTAGGTTTTTGGGGTGCAATATCTCAGCTAATCACTGCCTCTTGTCGCCCAATTTGTCTCACAACAAACCTCCAAATCAATTCCTCGTTGGACTCAAAGATTGAACGACTGGACCCCCTTTGGATTCATTTTGAAGCTCAAATACCCAATTTAATCGTGGACCAAATCCTTCCACAATTCTTCTCTCGGGATTCACAGCTCATGACAGACTCTGAGGAGGAGAATTTTGAAAAGGCAAAGCTCACCTCTTGGCTTCATTCAATTGTTCGCCATTCTAACCATGATATTCGCAAGAGTATAAATATGAGTCAATTCTACTTCAATTCCCCTAATTTTGTACAAGATTTTCATAGCTCATTAGGTCCCTTTGACTTGAATTTTGTGAGTAGATTTGATAGGGACAAGGATAGATCTAATACTATTGTTAATAGTAAGGAGGGTAGAGTTAATATTAAATGGCTGAAGAGGATTTCCATGTGTCTTTCAATGCTTGCTGATGTAGATGTTTGTAAAATGAAAGGGAGTGAGTATGAGGAAGATTTGACTCGGAGTAAAGACAACTTTTTTCGTATAATATCTCTAATGAGCAAAAAGTCTTCCGGGGAAGAGGTCCGCACCTTTGTTCGAGGTATAATGTATGAGAATGATCAAGATTTCAATCTTTTGACCAGTGTGGAGTCCCAGTCTGATGAATTGGCCAATTATATAGACTCTTTTGATCCATTTGGCCGTCTTAATGCCTTTGAGAATTTGTCTTATGCCCGAACTATTGTAAAGACAAATCTTCTCTCTTCAATAGGTAATGAGGGAAGACGAAATAAGCGAATGAGCACCCATTTTACTCGGTTGGACAAGAACCTCATTGAGAAGATTACTCAGACATTTGATTTCCAGAAAGTTTATGGCAAATCATAAAAACTAAATTAACTTATTCCTCAATATCACATATCTAGTTTTTAGATATTTATCTTATATTATATGTAGCTCTTAAATTACTTTAATAATCCTGTTTTACCCATCCCTTTAATTAATTACTCGTTCGATTCGGAAAAACCTAATGTCTGATTTTTATCTGATATTTTATGGAATTACGATATTTATTTTTTGTTTGCGAAATGTCATAATTTATTCGATATCATCATATCATTATTGTACTGAACTAGATATTACAATACAACGTAAATCCAAACAAAATTAACAAAAATAAATTAATCCACATTTATATGAATCAAGATTAGATTATTCGAAATTGCAAATAAACTACTAATATATTGTACAAATAAATATTAAACGTTCACTCTTATTTTATATTCGATTAGGTGCAATTTTTTATATCGCATTAGATTAAGAATTACTTATTTTAGCGTTCCAAAAGGCATTTCTATAAATAGATTGATATTTATTGGCTAATTAATAATGTGGTTTTCATATCCTTGCTTAATTGGGTCTGTTCTCAAATATCTGTCAATAATATCAACCATTTGTACTACAATAATATATTTATTGGAGGTTTGACGAGCAGGATCAGCAGGAGTACCGATATATTGCACAGCATTTTCACAGATATACAGCTATGTTAGAATTAAGTTTTTGGGGTATTTTTGAGATATCATTCTGCATTATCTAATATTAAATATACGATAGCTCAGGAGGCAGCAGAGTTAAGCAAGTACTGATCTAGATATTTCTAGAGATCCATTGTTTGTTTTCAAGATAAAGCTCGTTGTTGAGAATTTTGCTCATAATTATATAATAGGGAGTTGTAATTAGCAGGTGAGACTAGGAGAAGTTAGCCACATTCCGATAAGGAAATATACAAGTTTATCTAAAGTAGGTTCTATTAATTCAAGTAGGTATATCCAGAACTCAGGATCAGGCAAAGAGCAGTTTCCGAACTCTCGGTATAATATATGCATACGATTTATAGCTAGTTTACCCTTTACTACTGATTTTGTATAGGTACGCGATAACTCTCATTCTCCATTCAGTTTCACAGAGATTTTTTATCATTCTACGTAAGCACACAGGCTGAAGGTCATTCTCTTTAACCACAAGTTGCATTAACTCTTTCCTGAGTCTTTGCGTGAGGAAATATCCTGTATAAATAATTTATTTAGCTAATATATACGAATACTATTCGAGTTACGAGTAGTTGTTGTTTAAAGAGTTGTCCAGTAGTGTTTTTTAACATTTAACTCGAAAAATTCAATGTAGGGAATTAGATTTAAATTGCACCCGGCCCTACCTTCTCCTATACACTTTTAGTTCTCAGGATCAGTGAGAACTTCTCACCTGTCAGCACTTAAATGATAGATTTAAAAGGATTTTGATTTGTTTGGACAGTTTATTTCAACTTTTTCCTATATTAATTTTTATTAATTAGCCCCTATTTGTTACTTTCTAGTTCTACGATACAATGGAATTTAATTCTGTGTTCTCAATAATTTTTCGTTCATTTCTCTATTTGGGTCTCTTTATATTGATTATACTGGTTTTACCTGGCATTCCACCCTTCATTAAATTTGAATCATACAGGTAAAACTTACTTATTGATAGAAAAACAGCAAACCTATTAGGCTATTACTATTACATAGGTACATATATTGTACTTAAGTATATTTTTAAGTAGCTACCCTATATTTAATCCTAAGGATAAGTATATCTGTAGCTCCAAATTCGTATTCGTAAATACAATGCTTACCTATTTATAGGATTCCTGCTCCTTTGAAACTCGAGGGCAAATTGGCTCCGAATTCACTCCTAGACAAGGCTGTCCCACTCTTTGTGGACGAGTTTGCAGGGCCTGAATCAATTGCTCGAAGAGGTATATCATTAGCATCCTAATATCTCTTAAAATACCCCTAAACGAAGCAAAAAGGAAGATTTTTTAAAGCAAATATGACATGTAGGAGATGAGCTCTTCACAGGAGTGCTAGGTGGCAAAGTCCTGAGAATAAAGGATGGGAAATTCTCAACTTTGGTTCAATTTGGCAAGGAATGCGGTAATTGACTAGGGATTACTAAAGATTATTTAAAATAGATCAAAAAGTAATGACGTTTGATATCAAAATAGAGGGGTATTGGGATGAAGAGATTTGCGGAAGACCTCTCGCTCTCAGATTCAACCCTTCCAATAATAAACTAGTTGTAATTGATGGGTATTATGGAGTGTTTGAGGTTGACCCCGACACAGGTACGCTAATCTATTTTAGACTTATAGGCGCAAATAAATGAAAGATTCTCTCCCAAAGGAAATTACGAAACCTTGTTCAAAGTGGGACAAATGATTGGACAACATCCATTAACATTCCCTGATGATTTGGATATTTCCCGTAGCGGAGTAATTTATTTCTCGGACGTGAGCACATACGCAGGGATTGATCAGATGGGGATAGAGTTTTTGGGGGAACCCTCTGGGAGGCTAATCAGGTTAATTTTTTATGAGCTCTTTACAGTGCAGTATACTACATAGTAGTAGTACTATGTCTATAAATTGAAATGGATGGGTGGTCAGCATTATAAATGCTCTTTTACACAGGTTTGATCGCAAGAAGAATGAGTTTACAGTTCTTATGGACCGTATTCATTTTGGAAATGGGATTCAACTCTCTCCGGATGAAGAATTTGTCCTAATTTCAGAAACTGGCCGACTCCGAGTCTGGAGGTTTGAAATCTAATAGAAAAAACCATTAAAATTCAATTATTATCCCCCCTCCAGGTATTATTTGTCTGGTCCAAAGAAGGGGCAGAAAGAGATTTTTGTTGACCGCCTTCCAGGAATGCCTGATAATATCAGGCCAAATGGAAAGGGAGGATATTTCATTGCTTTAGCCTCTCCTCGAGATAAAGTAATTCATTATATGCGTGCTCAACTTGAACAAGATTATAATTAAATTATGGAAATCCTTTTATCATTTGAAAACCCTTTGTAAATTCAATAGACTCCGAGCATTGGAGAAAGTCTGGGACCTCTCCCATATCTAAGGAAAGTGATTCTTCGTGTTCACCAGCTTATATTAATTGGACTTGGAGGAATTAATACAATTCTACCTAGCCAGACCATTAAGCAATCTATTCATTATGT
>JAAZTK010000179.1:0-26556 GCA_036507255.1 Megalothorax incertus | reverse complement strand
CCCATTGTTCACAAGAAGGAAGGTACAAAAAAGGGGAAGCTGGAGGAGTAATGCTCATGTTAATCGAATGAAGCTCAAGATTTGAACGATTAGCCCCGAGTCCTCCGAGAGATGAAAAAGACCCCTGCTTGAGCACACGAACATTTACAATATGCAAGATATTTTTTAGCTATTATTAGAACGTCACAAAAGATTCATATTAACATATGGCTCAATGTGTAGTAGTATCACAAAAGAAGCTCATGTTTTCATTAATGGAAAGAAGGTGGGTCCAAAGTTTATATCTTTACCAGTATTTACATACGGCCCTTGATCTTGATTGGGAAGTGATTATTTACCGCTTTCTCTACAATTTCAGATGGAGAGATATCCAGCTATCCATTTGAATGGATACCTCCTACTCAAAGTTCAATAATTCTGAATGCAATCCCCATTGAAATGTATTACATACGAGATACAATCTGTCCTACCTTGGAACCTACTGAGAGTGAATTCCTCAATATTACATGCTGTTAATTGTCCCCCCAAGACCTCTTGACATATTTTTGCATTTTAATATCAAATTCCTCCTTTGTTAATCGCTTTTTTGGGGATCAGAGGTGTTTACTTTCCAGGGGGTGTATTTTTTCAGATATTTCACTCTATTTGGCTTTTGACGCTCTGACTCTGATGTCAATTTTATCATCTCTTCCATTCAATAATTTCATTGAATTAATAATATAGGTATTAGAGAGGTGCTGGGTGCGGATACGATACAATATCAAAGGTTGCATTGGCATATTTTGAATTTCTAAAAAAATCTTTAAAAAATTTGTAGATGAACGCATTCCAAATTTTATCTCTTGACATTTACTGCTAGGGATGAACACATTTCTCCTCGTATCGGACTCGGGACTGAAAAGAATGTATCTTGTTTTAGGGGAAGAGGAATGTAGACATTTTTATTATCCCATTTTGCAAATTGTAAATTGAGTTCAAATCAGCCAGTTCCGTTCGTAGGTCGTGCTCGTGTTTTTGTTCATTTGTCTGCTCTTTTAACAACTCTTCATTTTTTATATCTTGGCAGGTACCTAATCCCAGAATCGAATACCCAAACTTTGAAAGGGGTATTTTTTATCGTACGATGTTGGAAATTTTTGTCCTAAAGTCATTTTAAGAATGTGCATTGGACTTGTAGTACAATTTATTGTAATCGTACAAGTGCTACAAAACCAATACACATGCCTATAGGTACCTTTCTACGGATAATTGCCCGATTGATGATCTATGATGAACTCTGCATTATTTATTCACTCAAATTCACGTATCCGTTGCCCGTTGGGGCTATAATTACAAAGTATATGAGCCTTATGGTGTAAAATGAAATTACCCAAATATTAACTGATCTGGTTTTTTATCGGTATTTGTTTAGACAAGTTCATGTGAAAGTTTAAAAGTCCACCCGGCCCGGGTAGAAGAGCAAGGCGGAAGGGATTATCATAATGTTTGAGTAGTTAATAAAAAAGTGTCCCAGAAGGCAATGAAATGTTCACCCCGTCCTCGACTTGGGTTTCAATTCAAAGCCTTAGAAGCGAGGAGTGCAGTTGCACTCGTGAAAAAAGGGGGAATAAAAAGAAGTGAGAAGGAAAGGATAAAATGTAAATTATGAGACATTTTAAGCATGGGAAAAAGAGTGGGTGAAGCATTAGCTTCGGGGACTTTTTCTCACTCTTTCTCTGATCCAATTTTTCGCCTCTTTTATGAACCCATGAAGTTTAAAGTTCTACTTAAACTCTTTCTGACTCTATTTCCATTCTTATGTAAGAGGGCCAAAACCCTTCTATTGCTCCAGATTGAGATTTAAAAAAGTTTGACAAATTCTAGGGGCTACAATGGGCTGACGGACAGACACTTTTCCAACCTACTAGCTGTCCTGAATCTGATCCTGAGTACGTCCGCCTTGTATTGTAAAAACCTTTGCGTAGTAAAGCCCCAAAGTATCAAATTTCAATGTCTTAAAGCCTTAAACTCGATCCTATTCCACTTTACTCACTCGGCTCCTTAAACCTTTCATTTCCAGAGTTATATTATCCTAATAATCTCGAATTAGCTAACCCTAGTCCCTAGTCCTATTACCTATTATACCTATTATAGTTCATTTTTAACTTTCAATTACAAATATTATTTTGGTAATTCGATAATGGCGTCCGCAATGTTTTGGCAATAATTTTTAGGCCATTTACAAAATTGAAATTGAAGCGGAAAAAATGTAAAATGGAAAGGATTGCGAATTTGTGAAAGGATCCATTTATTTACGAGCTTTCAAAAACCGTCGTAAATTCATTTTAATATGTGTAAAATTACATTTACAAGTTATACATGATCTATTGCATAATTCTCAGCTTTGAAATAAACGAGAGTCGTTCATTTAACTTGTTTTTATTTGTCTGGAAAATGAAATTGACTCTGTCAGCGGTAAATGCGACATTACGCACTAAAACTCAACACCTTATGCCTTATTTTGGATTAGTATTTACTGGTAGTGGTTGCAAAAAAAGGAAAAATAAAATGCAGTTCAAATGAACGCAAAGAAAACAAATTGAAATTGTTTGGGAAGGTTTTTGCAAGCTCCTCCGTTTGGTCATGAAATTCGATTAGGTCTGTGAAATATTATTTGAGACTTGCCTAAAAGCTCTCTTTTAGGGGGTACTAATAGGAGGATTTCTACGAGTCTCCGAAAAATTGAATTAGCAGAACTCGGGAGGAAACAAGTGGTATTTACTAAAGATTTTTTATTTCTGAAGAAAGAAGAAAGAAAGAGAATTGTACATGTCTTTTAACTTAAGTTACAACCTCCCCTTGCTTCCCCTGTCTGATAAGTTGTTGTTTCGCACCACAGGGGATTTTGGAATAACTAATTAAAAATATACAATATATGCTCTGAGGATGAAATTAATTCCGGAGGGGGAAGTTGATATGTTTAATCTTTTGTGGCCCCAACAAACTGTTTGAATATGACCAGGTTTATCTAAGAAAGGGATCTTTACCTTCTCCTCCTCAGTCTCAGTCTCCTCCGTCCCCTGACTTTATTTATTTGGCGCTCTCAATGAGTCTTGGCCATACAATTTATCGGAGGGTGTACAATGGCATATACCATATGTAAAAGGCTTGACTATCCGGATCCATTTGAGGAGCTGTTCCACATTGTAAGCCTGACTGTACTACTGGGTCTTCTTTGGTGGTAGTAATAGACTCGGAAGAGAGCTAATGATAATTAACATAAACGCCGACTACCCTCATAAATTTATTTGCATCTGAAAGTCGTCGGAGAGACTCGAGTTCTGAGTTCTGACCGGCTGCAGGTTGCAATTGCAGCCCCGGCTGCACCCTTCGCTTATGGGAAAGGGATAATTCTGAAGAGCGGGTGTTTATAGTCCTGTGGTTGTACTCGGAGTCCTGAGGAACCTCTAAATCTATCATTAAACCAACTAATAAGGGCAAGAAGACACGAATTTTCAAATGCGACCAAAATCTTCCGCTCACATCCTCATCGCATTATTCCTCCGAGTGAATTAGGAGATGGATAATGGATCTAATGAACTGAAAAGTGATGCGTTCCCACGATTAACTCTTCCTTAGACTTTAGTTCACCCTTTGCGTTTTTTAAGCTTTAATTTTGAGAAATCTTTAAAAGATAAGACTTGAGAATGAACTGAGGACCCCTTCATGGGGCGATATGGAAGGATTAGAAGGATGCTGTAATTATTTAGTACTTAAGAAAGTGGGGCTTCTTTTTCCGCCTCCTCCACTATTTTAAGGGTATCTTAAGTGCGGTTAAATCCATTTTGGTGAGCTCAGAGTAATCAAATTGTATTGTTTCTTAAAGGGCTAATTGTAGAGTTTAATTCTACTACTAACTTTTCTTCCGAGAAATTAAGCCCCTTCCAGGAGCGCTCTAAAAGTACCTATAATTTGAAGGATAAACTTTAAATTAACGGGTGTAGGGAGAAGGTGGAGGCAATGGGCTCCCAAACCTCCATTTGAGCCAATGTTTGTGAAATATGAGGAAAATTACATATATCCTTTAATCTATCGAGAATAAAACCTTTTCATTTTGATCTTAAACCAAACCCGGACTGATCCTGAGTTTGCTGGATGCTGGGAAATGTTTTTAGAGTAGTAAGAGAGCTAGGAGGTTCCTTTTTTGAGGCGAGTATGAAACCGTCAATTAGCTCGGGAAATTTATATATTATGGAACAATCTGATTTGTTTTGGTTTTGGAAGGCTTGTACAAGTTTTATACAATTTAAGGGCCCTTTCCTATAAGGTTTATGCGATTTAAGGGGCCTTCCAAGTCGATTGACGGAACTTTGAATGAAACTATTTTTAGCCATGAATATTCTTTACTAATAAAATTATTTTTTTAATACATTTCAGATTATCTGCAGCTTCTGGATGATCATTCCCATCAACTTGGTGAGATTTCTTTGAATGTTAAGCATTTCTTTGTTATTTTGACATATTCAAATGGACAATTCTTGTCAATATGATGTACATTCAGCCTGAGTGCTTAAGGAGCAGCGAGCTCTGCTTCATCTCGCCTCTCCTGTCTAAACTGTCATTCCTCAATTGTATTTCGCATACAAATCCTCATCGGAGTTCAAAAAATTTCTTAAACTCTATTGCTATGAGTTGAGCACTTGAATTCTGCAAAGTTCGTGAACTTGGCTATAGGCAATCTCCGCAATTAATAAAAATTTGGCCGTAAAATTGGATTAATTTAATAATTGCCGTTCTCATTAATTGAAGCAATTGCAATTGGTATTGCACCTCGTATGATGACAAATTGGCAATTATCTAAGCTTGATTACTATACACCATGATACCCCTTGCAAAAAGTCAATCTCAATCTCTCAAGCCGGTAGGAGAAACACTTGTGAATTTGTATTCAGTTTTTACTAGTTTTTGGGGTTGGCCAGAACAAATAAATCATTCGAGGGGGAGCCTTTATTAGCTCAGACATGCGATCTGTAGGAGAAGATGAGGAGCGTTCCTTTTTCACATTTGCACAATTCATTTCCTCCGAGCGTCCGAGTCGAGAGTCGTTTGTGTGGGGTTTGATTGAAGGATGCGGATCAAGAGTCTTCTTCGCCGATCCGCTTCATCTAACTACATGTTATAAAATGTTCATAACTTTATAGAGTGTTCCCAGATGGACACGATGCCTCAAAGATGAGGGAAAAAAAGAGTAAAATTGTAAAAGGTCAAAGTGGGCGGGGAGCCGGAGGGTAACCGTTGGAATGGCACACGAGACTCATTTTTGCCATTTCCCTCATCAGCCATTATGTTATTTTATTTTATAGAGTTTTGATCATCTCCGAGCCTCTTCTCCGCTCACTCCGGCTGTCCATAATGTTATGCTGACCATTTGAGGTTCATCGAACCAACCCTAAGCTTACCCTTCCCATTCTTCTACTCTTTCTGAACAGATCAGTCAATCTCGGTCCCCTCCTGAAAGTGCAATCCTTTCCACCAAATGATACTCGAATTGAAATTCCATATACTAAAATCATTTCTCGCTCCATTCCCCTCATCATTCGATCCTCCTCCGCCTCCTCCTTTATCACCACCCGATGAAATGAATCCTAATGGCTCTTTTTTATCATCTGACAAATGGTATATTCCATGAGATGACACAAATCCATTTAATTCAATGTGGAGCATGCTATTTAAAAATAGACATGGGAGTCTCTGGATAAAAGCAATTCTTTGTATTCAACCAAGTAGGTATAGTATGATACAAGTACTACTTGCAACTATTTAAAATCCTCCACAGTTCCATTTGGTAGCTTCTCGTGCAATATACCTACCTATCATAACTTCATAAGATTGATACGGATATACGGATAATACTACAAAGTACGATACTTTAAATTATGGAAGCTCGTAATATCGAACTTTGTATCGCATTACATATAATGTGTATTATAATTCAAATGTTTCTACATTTGATGGAAAAATGAAAGATGAGGAAAAGGGTAAAGTCTCGACAGTCCTCGGAGAAGAAGAAAATGAACAGTTTCAAGCTGAAGCTTGGTATTAAAGAAAAGTGGAGAAAAAGTTGTTCGGCGACTACTTGTTGCTGGCTGCCTCTCTTTTGGCTAATGTTCTTTTTCCTCCTACTACTCGTACTTAGGATTAGGTAATGTAATGTTTGAGAATTCGGCTATTTATTTGACCGGTGAAATTCAGGAGTTTGTAAAAAATGGCCAGAGTGCAGAGGACTCTAAGAATTCTCGAATTCTCTTGCAATTAAATGGGTAGAAATTGCAGTTGCAACTCTTGAATCCGTTCTTTGCGGTCTTAGCCTTTCCTCTTTAGCAGCATCATATTCATTTGAAGAATTCGAGTGACATGACACTAGACACTTGGTTTTTTCTAAATAGTGGAATGCCTGGTTACGGACATATTTCTTTGATCCTAAATAATTATACAGCTTGGGATTAAATTTATTGGACTTCCATCTTCCAAAAATCTCTGAAATCTTGCAAGTTTTGAGCATATCTGCTACTTGTAATATCTTATGACTCGTTAAAATGCGAATTTTAAATGTAAATTGTAAATTCTCGCCGTCATTATACACGAAAGGAGTAAGTACAGGAGCACACGGCACAAGTTGTAAATAAATGTAGGATTTGCAGAAACCAGAAGCGAGTTAAGAGTTAAGTTGTAATTTCATTTTATCGCTGATGTACCTAGGAGTAGTTGATGGAGGGAGAGAAAAAAGTTGTAGAGTAAGCACAATTTTAATACTAATACTCCGTATATCGAGGGGCAAGTAACGTAAGTAAGAAGCTCCGGTTCTCAAAAGAAGACCCTTATCGCAAAATTCACAACCATTTCTCAAATTCTCATTTCTTGCAAATAATACTCATATAGTATATATACGATAATTCCGCTTTTATGAGCCGGTGGAGGAGGGCTTAGATTTGCATATAGATTTCATAGTCATACCCATTTTACAGAAATGATAATGCCAGTAGGAGCTCCTACTAGCTTCCGGTGTTTAAAAAATTTTACAGAATTTCCAACTCAATTTTTCCTGAATGAAATTGCATTCATTGCCCATTCGCCCATTCGCAAATTATACTGTAGTACAATATAAAGCCCAATTAGACGAAACTATTGTACTAGAAGCTTGGAAAGTGTACCTCTAATCAATACAGGATGGACTGTGGACTGAATTTCCTTCCTTTCTCTATTACAGGGGTATACATTGCGCCTTTGCAAGATCTTATCGAATCATTATTTGATTCTAATTGTAATGAACTCAATACTACATATCCGCATATTGAATATCAAGTCCATTATTTCTATTTGAGCGACTCCGCGAGTCCACACAATGTTCCTAGTGTAATTTCCATTTGTTTTGAACTTTCCTTCGATGAAGCGATACAATTGAAGAGCCGTACCCGTATATTGATGTATAAGTATACATTGTATTTTAATTTAAGAGTTTAAATGCGGAGAATATATATTGGTTCATGCCTTTAAATATGGATATGGATTTAAGACTGTTTTACAGAGTGTATTTCATTCTCCTTTGGTGCTTGAGCTAATAATTGAGAGGGTGGAACACTTTATTGGTTCTTTCTCTCGTCTCTCCCGATAATTTATGTTTTAATACTCTCGGCAAGTTCCAGAGTTTCCTCAAAAACTCCTCTGGAGGAGGAGGAGGAGGGAGGGAGGTGCTCAATGGGCACTGATTATGATTCCTCTCGAATTTTTATATTCTTTCAAAATCCTGAGAAAAAAGGAGCTGTAATTATGTCGGCCGGTTCGACCATGGGTCGGCATCCCCCCTTACATATGTTAAGGGGCGGTTCGTATATTAGTTTGTACTACTACTACTATTTCCTCGAAGGGCATTTTGTCCCTACGTACGCTGAGAAAAGGCAAAAGTCTAATAATATCATTAGAAGAATGTGGATATTGGAATTCATGAGTGAGAATGATTATTTGGTATTTAAACAGATTAGGAGAACCCAAGATAGCATGTGGAGAAAGAGGCTGTGATGAAAAAAATCAGGAGGCAAGCGAGGATTTCAAGTAAAGTATTTCAGGTATTTGGTGGGAAATACCCTGAGGAGAGAGAGTTCCTTATGGACCTCATTCGTACCTATATGGGTGTAATGCATAATATTAAAAAAAGAAGAATAGATGGACACTCATGTGAATAATTCAAAAGATTGGCCGCACCCTTCAATAAGCTGTCCAATGGCTTAGTAAGCTTATAATAATTGGTGGTGGGCCGTAAGTGTAATATTATTGCTGAGGGACCCATATGAAGTCCCTTGGACCCTTTTTTAAAGGGACTTTTACGAACGGATGACCGATACTAATAGGGTGGCTGAAGATATATCGGCCGATATAGGGTGAGGGGGGATCCATTGTGTTCCTCGAATAAAAGCCAAGTATCGTACATATTTGGTGGCTCTACAGGCTCTACAGGTGGACTCTGCGAACGACAAAGATGACTTTACACAAGTCCTTACCAGGCTTGTAAATTTCTAAAGATTTGTCTTGTGCCTTCTGTCCATTTTTTCTTCTTTGTACTCGGATCTTTTTTGGAATGGCTCAAGGAATTTCTATGTTCATTCCAGGCACATTTTATACCATTTTTCATTTCATTTTACAGGTGCATTTAAGGCGGTCGTACTTGATTTCAAGGGATATTCTTCTTTGGAGGTTTATTGGCCCAATTATTGTATTTTGTTACATGTCTAATAAAGGGGGGACTGGAAGTTCCCCCCAAAAAAACAAAGGGTTGAATTTTATAAGGAGTCCTAAGGTCCATGTAAACTTTGAGAAGTCGAGGACATAGTCTTGTTGACATGCTTTGTTTTAACGGCCTTTTTTAAACCATTAGAACTTAGAAGTCCATTGGAATATTGGTCGAGAAATTGGTATTTCGTGTCAAAAATGAACCGAGTTTGTTTCAGCGTGACACAATTATTTTTTGTCCGTCTGCTGCTGGACGAAGCATGTTTGATGAAGGGCCTTAAACGAGTTGAGAGCTGAGTTAGTTCTGGTTCTGGAAATAGAATAAGAACATACTTACAAAGAGAGAGTCGAGAGATTGATGATAAATAGTAGGATAATTATTCGAATACGGATATACGAGTATTTTAAAGGGAGTTAATATATTTCCTTGCTTGGAGTTTGGAATTCTTTTTTTAATAAGTATTGTATATCTTCCTGGAACCTGCAGCTTCTCCCTTTCGTTTATACAGTACATACAGGATTTACTAATACATAATTTTGCCTCGTGTGTCCAACAGTTGTTTATATTTTTTCTGATAAGGGCAATGATAGAAAAAAAATCAAGTCTGAGCTGGGCTTGAATCTTTGGGGTATATTATACGGGGATATACGGGAGGGACTGGGAGGGAGTATGTCTTGAGATGGTTTGTAAAAAGATGGATTGGACAGTTTAGAGTAAAAAGGAGCAAATTTCCAGGGGCTCCTCTCCTCCGCTCTCGAAAGTATTTAAGATCCCATTTCAGAAGTCAGCCCCACATCATTCTTATGTACGAGTATATGGCTTATGTTTTCAAATATTCCATTTATTACATAACAAAAAGGGGAAACCTTTTTAACTGATCATCCCACGCGCTTCAGAATCTTCTGGATCCATACTCGTTTAAAACAAGATGGATATAGGAAGGACTTTCCATATTTTATGAATTCATATCCTTAAATTCTTAAAACTAGAAATCTTCGGATAGAATCCATCTCGAGAAGGTGGTACATATGAGGAATTCGAGTTGTACTAGTAGGATAGCAAAGGTTGGGAACTAACTTGGGACATGGGATATGTAATTTAAGTATAGGAGGTTGAGGCAGAGCAAGAGAGCTGGCTGGCTGGTGGTTGTCGAAAGAATAAAACTGGATGTTTTCCTCGGGGGACTTTTCAGTTTCAACCTCTGCTCCGTCTCAAGCAGTGTGTGTGTGTGTACGCTTGACTCCTTCCAACTCTCAGCTCTGATCTGGTCGTTCCTCCCTGCCCTATCTCATTCTTCTCCCACATTAAACCACTGCACGGTCTTCCTCGAACCGCAGATAGAAAATTTAATAAACTGTGAAGAAATAATTTATGCGAATATCCAAATTATTGTCAAAAGTGCGCAAATAAACCGTAAACTTAAAATGCTCAGTATGTTGAACTGAAGCTCTAGAGATAGGGATAGACTTTATCTGAATTCCCATCAAATTCCGGAATACCTAAAAAGTTTATTAACATTTGAATTATTTTTATTGTGTTTTGTAGTTTGCTGTGTAAGTGAATTCCATTCCTGAAAAAAAAATAAAGCGGAGAACTCTTCAAAAAAATAAACAACAAAGGACCATTAAAAAAGATGGTCTTGTTAATCGGAGGAATGAAAGCGGAGGAGGTGCCTCATGACTCGAGGTCCCTATTTCATATGGCACCGCATCTCAAAGAAGCTGGAGCACAATTTGCAAGTCAAATACCAAAGGTGATTGGTCCAATGGGTCTACTTTATGTATCACAAAGGGAATTTGCCCTTTCTGGACCTCATGACAGTAAGTAGCTTTTATCTAATAATTATGTAACCCTTATTTAAATACACTTAATAAATTGATAGCAAATTGAAGAGTCTAATTTTTTCAAAAGTACATATTTGAGGCATCTTGAGAATGCAAATTATCCAATGTTTTTATAGACTTTTCAGAGCAAGAGCCTATAACATCGAGATTATTAAGAAATAGTGTCCATTTAATGAACTTGAATCGTGATAGATGAATCCCTCCTCTTCGTAGATTTTATTCCTGTAATTTATATACGAAAAGGTGCACATTGTATGATGAAACCTGGCCGCATTAGTCATTAGGTTGTTTATGTAAACTGGTAATTTTTGTGAGCCCATCTTCGACTCACATTTCCCTCCAGCTAGGCATTAAGTACTCGTTCTCGGTCTCGGATGAAGTGTGAGTGAATTACCATAAAACGTATGCTAATTATGGGAAATGTGAGTATTTAGAGGGCCCGGCCATATAACCGGGGATTTATGAAGGATCGAAGGATCCACTGTGTAATATACTAGCATATTCCATAATAATGAACTGTTTTTTATGATTTTTTTCAGAGAATATCTCGATCCTCGGGACTGATGATTGTACAACCTGCTTGGCTATAATATTCAGGCATCCTTGTAAGTTTGCATTAAATATCTCACCAATTTGCATGTAATTATTGATTATAAACGGTTCTAATGAATTATGTATTTTTTTGGAATTCATTTTAGCATCTGGAGCTGTAGCGCTAGGGCATTTTGATACAGTTTGTGTTGAAGGGATTTCCACAATGTTAAGTCGGTTAGTTTAAAAATATATCTAAAATATTATGTATGAAAAATGCCATGTTTTTTAAACCAAAATTATTTTCTTATCTAAATATTGCAGACTTTCAAGATGTTAGCTTAGGATATTTTGACCATGGACCAATTCAAATGCATATGATTGGGTCTTTCACGGATACTAGGGGATATAGCGAAGAACTTATAGTTAATGTCCTCCGTAAGTTTAAATTATATTTATATCAAATGAATTTTTAAAACACTTAATTTTATTCCCAGATTATGTACATAAACATCAAGTCGAAATCGAACTAGTGTCCGCATGTATAGGAGAATTAAATACCCTAACGCGTGGAGAAATCCCTTGGCCAGTCATTCTTGGATGTGGAATTAATTTGTCTTCGGGAGAGATTTTTCCAGCCACCTTCCCAGAAAAAGGGCCTGATCTTCCTCTAAGACATGCTAGGCTTTTTACTGGAGCTCATTGCGTAATTAATCTAATTATATACAGTTTACATAATATTCAATCAGCACCTACGAATGATCAGCTCTTTCTTTTATATCTCTAAATGTTTATAATTTAGTTATCTGAATTCTAAAGGCATCTTTTTAAAAACCGTATGAAATAGAGTACTAGATGTACTCAAAACATTACTAACATTGATGTTAGATTTGACTTTGAAAGAAGATTATCCAATTCTTGATAAAAGAGCGATTTATTTTCAATTTCTCTTCAAGCCTATAATTTTTAATTAAATGATTTAAATGAATATGCATTTATAAATCAAATCCTCCAGATGTTCTTTTGAATAACTCGGCTTTCATTAGATAAGGAATTGCTTAATTTACACTATATTGTATTTGTACTAGTATATGGTATTAATATGTGATTTCTCACTCTTTTTCCAGCTACTAGATATCTACGATTATTCCTCTGGACTACTTAGGATAGGCCCTTTTCATTATGAGCCCCTGCGTTGTGCGTCAATAATGTTAAATGAATCGGATGAATTTATTCTACAGCATTTATCTTCATCCCCGGAAGTTGAACCTCCTCACGTAGTTGGAGAGGTACTTGATTCTTGAAAAAATGAGTTATTTAATTATTTTTTAAATAAATTCACAGATTAAAAATACCCTAAGGCATATTCAAGAACACCCCTTTCCAGAGATTACCATTTTCCCCGATAACCGCTCTCGATACTACCGCAAAGATGAGAATGGCCATTGGACATTTGTTCGCCTTGATTCCTACCGCTTTGAGCAATTAACCTAAGATTTATATTTTAAATATTTATTTAATTTTCAGAAATAAGTAAAAGGAATTGTGGGAATTCGATTGTCAATTGATAAGAAAGACGACTAAAAAATTGAAATCCTAATATTTTATATAGGGATTTACATACCTAGGTACATTTATATTTTTTTTTGGCTCCCAAAGGTTTTTCATAAATTATATTACAACTTTACAAGTTAAAAGTCTAAAACGTTATATATTATTACTTAATTAAGTAAATTGTTAGATAATTGTATCCTAAATGTAAATTAAAAATTTGTTCTAGTGAAATATATTATTTAAGCCGGAAATTACAGATATACTAGCTACTAGTAGTAGGTACATATAGAATTAGAGTTACAAATAATTGCATTGACAATCTGGGAAATGACGTTACTTTTAAAATTAAATCATAAATGGTTTTATGATCCCGCATTATTATATAAAATATCTTACCTAATATTTATAAATACAGTTAAAATGAAATTTGTGGTTTTATTGCTAAAATATAGATGCTAAAATGAATTTTTAAAAAGAATTTATGAAATTATTTGTAATCCTACGCCTACCGCTTCACAAATGTCTTTTACATATTATTCTTTAAAATTTAATTTTTTAAAATACAAATTAATTAATAATCATTTATTCAGAAGATGTGAAATAAACTACATAATATATTCGACGCGATGATTAAAAATTATTACGCTAACCTTGTGGATTCTAGTTAATTTACATATCGATAGATCATACTTATAAAGACTGTCTGATATAGATAGGAACTTTTGTAAAAAATTGACTTGCAAAACTCGTTTTTTAATCATTGATTCATTAGGATGCAGATTTGATTCATTTGGTGAATCGATTAAAATAATATTATGAACACAAAAACGTATACGATAAAAGTACTTATATTGAAACTTGAAAGTTCTGAACGTTTTAAATGAATCTTTTGGATAATTTCATTTATTCAAACAATGTTAGAAAACATTTTATTTTAACAATTTAATTCATTTCTATTCTTTCTAATTCAATCCTCTAATCAGGTTTTTGTCATTTTAAATGAGATAATTTTAAACTAAAAGACTAAAAGTTAACGAGTAAATACATTTAGGTATATGAATTTTGTCGTCTTATCCGTATTAAGATCCATAGGTAGGTATTGTATTATTGTACATTTACGAGTAAATAAGTAGAAAAATAGTCTCTGGATATGAATATATTGTAGTACGATAGTAGTACATATCGGTATGTATTATATGATAGTATTAGTATATTAGTTTAAAACTGTTTTTAATTGGAAATGTGGTCTGAGACGCCAGAAATGCTCTTTTCGTCATCTCCGTCGAGATCACTATCGTCCACATCCATCTCCATCCTCTCCTGGTCTTCGCCTGAGCTAGATGACGAAGGTGGAGGACTAGGACTAGGAGTCCTCAACATAAATCCTCCAAAGGTTGAATCCGGGACAGCTCCAGAGTTGCTTGCTCCTTCCTCCGAAGTGCTACTCGTCACAGTAGAGTCAAACGACGTAGTTTGCAGGAAATTGAGAGCCTCTTCACGACTCACCACACTCACCTTGCTCTCCTGTGTTCATTTCAAATTGAGAATTAATTTTAAAGCTATTAAGGATCCTCTAAATCTTATAAATAGGCCTAATTATGGACTTACCAGGGCGGATCGAGACACCTTAAAGAATTTATCTTCTTAATCCGACACATCCCTCAGCCATTTCCGGTCGGAATGTAGTACAAATAAATTGGTGACGAATTGAAGTGTTCCTCGGGTAAGCCAAAGATTGTATAATTCCAGTCAGCGTACTTCGGTGTGCTTCATCAAGGGCCTAGAGGAACAATTGATTAAATGAGCACTCGTATTAAAATTATATGCAGAAATTCAGACCTGATCCACTTCATCAAAAAGGTAGAAAGGGACAGGATCCGTTCTTTGCATAGCGAGGATGAGAGCAAGTGAGACGACACTCTTTTGACCCCCAGACAAGTGCTGTAGCGAACTCATTATAGCCCCGTCTTCGTTGTTAGTAAAAGACGCCTCAATCAGCACACTCTTTAGATTCTTGACGTTCCAATTTCGCAGCAAATCTGGGTCCTGTGTGTGTGCAATTGCATATTATTATTTTTACGAAACTACTCAATTCGATAGTAAATATTACCTTAATGTCAGACGTCTCTCGAATGATCATAGACTGAGTGCCTTGCGAACTAGCATTAGACTCTATTGATTCTTCGGTATTCTCCGTTCGTCCAACAATCACCAAATTTGCAGTCCCACCACCCTTTGTAATTTCAGAAAAGATTTCACGGAATGCAATCTGTAGCTTCCTTATCCCACGTAAGAATTCCTCCGTCTTCCGATCCTCCACTTCCGAAATAATTTCAAATACGGTCTCCTTACTGAAATATAGAAATTCAAGGTATTAGAATTAGACTAGGATTAATGTAAAATGTATGCATGTACTTTGTTCCGAGGGTGATCCCTTTAATCTCCATTTCTTTGAATTTCTCCAGAATTTCATTGTATTCCTCGAGGATTTTCGTGAGCGCTGAAACATTTGATTCCTCCTCCTCGGAAAAGTAGAGAGAATGAGCGGACATATCCCCAATCACCTTCCTCAACCCCCTCAATAGCCTCTTTCTATCATGTTTCGCGTATTTGTCCACCTTGGAAGGAATCGTGAGATTTTCAAGCTTATTCTCAAACTCATTCAGCTTCGCCAACACGGATTGGAGTCCACCTTCAAATTTATGAAGTGCTTGCATTTGGATTGCCAACCTTTCTTCAACTGCTTTCTCATCGTCTTGTAATTTGGTCAATTCAGCTTGCATTTTGGCAAACTAAAATAGAATCTCAATTATTTTTGTTCTTTTAATTAGACATGGATCCTATGTACCTGCGATTTAGCACTCTTCATTTCCTTGTCCAACCCACGAATCTCTTTCTTCAGTCGCTCAAACTTCTCATTCGATTCAGCCAGCTTAAGCTTGAGCTCCTCCAATTTAAATGACAATTTTGAGGGGCGGTCCGAGAGGATGAGTGCATTCAAAGCTTGGTTCCTAAAACATTACGAATGAAAAATGATTAAAAACATTAGAATTATTAGGAAAAGTTCACTCAATTTAAACGTACCGTGTCTCCAACTTCTTTAACTCATTTTGTAGCCGTTTAAGCTCTTTTTCTTTCTTCTCCAACCTCTTCCGTGACTCTGCCCTCTTCTTACCAATCCTTTTCTTCTCTTCATTAAGATCTTGAATCAATCTCTCACAGTTTTTAACATAATCAAATGAACCTCCCCTACTAGATCCAGCTTCAGACACCGTCTGAATCTGATCTACCACATCTCGAATCCCTTCCGAGTCCATTTCAGTCCTTTTTTCAAGCTCAACTTTCTCTAGAAGTTTCTCCTCACCTCTGATCTCAATCTCAAGGATCCCAATGGCACTCTTATGCTCCTCAAGCCATGCGTTTAAACGATCCAATTTCGTCTTATTCTTTTGCTTCTCTTCCCTTGCTTCCTTAGTCTTTTCATACATGTCCTCTAGTTCCCCCTTCAACACCTCAATTTCCCTCTCAAGTTCTTCCTTCCTCTCCCTATACTCTTCAAGCCCTTGATTTAATTCCAAACAATTACCCATTGCTTCAATCTTGGACATCCGGCTCTGGTTGTAACCACCAGTCATTACACCATTCCTCCCGTGCTTATCTCCATCCACAGAAATGTAATTAAATCCACTCTGGCGCTCCCTTAGCCTCACAATGTCCGGAACAAGGATAGTTCGACCGAAAAAGAAATCAAAAACCCGTTCAAATTTCCCATCATATTCAATCTTATCCTTGAGGAGGACTCCACCTCTTGGTACACCTCCTCGAGGGGGAGGGTAGTCTCTATTCAAATTATCCGGAGAAATGAAGAACACTTCACCCGAACAGCGTCGCCGGTTAAACTCCTTCATTAGGGCCATTCCAATCCGCTTATTATCCACCATATGGTAAAATAGCTTCCTCCCAGCCTCTGACTCGACAGCGACCCTTGTTTCCGGTTGACAAGAGAAATTCTCGATGACAAGGCCGTGGTAGCCATCTATAATTTGCTGCTTATGTACTAGGGAGAGCCCTGGACCACCTTCTTGGCCAACTTCAATGTCCCTTTTGAAATCCTCGAGGATAGAAAGTATCCCTCGCCAACCTTTGATCAATGGTTCTCCTACAAGCTTCTTGAGCTTTGTATCCCACATGGTGTACTCTTCGCTTTTGCCCAGCATGGCTTGCGAGTGGCCTAGGAGCTCCTCCATCTTGGACTCCAGTCTATACCAAGTTAAATACGTAGAATTAGAAATCAATATAACATTTAATTAATGGAGGTTTAAAACTTGAAATGCTCGTAAAATACTCGTAAATAAAACTCACTCGGATTGAAGTTTGCGGACTTGTGTATTAGAAGTCAGGAGTGCTTCATTTGCAGCGGTTAGAAGGGAAATCCTTTCCTAAAATGGCCATAAGTAGGTAGTACATAGTAAAGTATAGGTTGTAAATTACAACTTGTTGTTGAAGAAATTTTAAATACCTGAATTTTGTCTCGTAGCGTGTCTGCAAGGGACTTTTTCCTTTCCAATTCTCCCCTCTTCTTCGCAAGCCAAGTTTGTATGTTTTCTGCAGACTTTTCCTTCATTTCAATGAGTTCCCTTGCATTTTCCTCTTGATCCTGCCTCCACTTTGTAAACTCTCTACTGGAACCTACACCTTTCTTTTTTGCTGACCAAATCAAAAGTATCTTATTCTCAACACTTGCCAAAGCTTCTCCATTGATCTTATCCGCTTCCTGAAGTTCCTCGTAATCTCCCTCCACTTTGACACATCTAGTCTTAAGGTTATTCTCCTCCTCTTCAATCACTTCAACCTCCCCCCTTGCTTCCTCCATCTTCTCATTCAATTTTCTTAATTCCCCTTCGTGAAGCTCAATCTTTACTTGTAATTCTATTCATTTCTCGAGTAGTAACCTCTTTCCCTTCGTTAAATTCACTCCTTCTCACCTCGAGTAACTTTACTAGATTCTCCCCAGACTTGCATTCAATCTTTTTTGATTCTTGTTGATATTTCAGATCTTTAATCCTCTCCTTGAGGGTTTGTGCTCTCTGAAGATCCTCCCTCCGGTCTTCATTGATTTTATCCTTCCTTGCGGTGTAGTCTACCACATCTTGCTTGAGAAGAAGGTATTCTAACGCTCTCTTGTCCTTGTCCAGCTCTAAATAGACTCCAATCTCATCAGCTTTTGCTTTCTTATCCTCAATAGCCTGGGCTAGGTTATGGGTGAGGAGGTTCTCCGTTTCTTCCAGTAAGCTTTGAACAAAATCTTGCTCAGAATGGATCTTCCGGATCTTTTCTTCATATGTTCTTACGCCTGTGTTTTAAATTGTAATTTAGATTGAAATAATATAATTAGAAATCAATTAATTTAGTTTTTTAAATAAACCTGTAGCTTCCTTTACGAGTTTCAATTGGAGCTCAATGCAACCCCTCTCTGCGAGGGCGTTCACGAACCCTTGCTTGACAATATAGTACGGATTGATAAACCCAGCTGAAATCCAATTAAATTAAAATTGCCATCAATTTTTTAATTATTTTTATGTTAAACTTACCAGCTTCGAGGTAACCAGAGATTGCAGAGGTAGTCTCCTCCTTCCCGTTGACAATGAATTTATCCTTGGCCGCCCCAACAGTCCTCCGGAGTGTGACAGTGTTTGTATCAAATGGGAATCGTCGATCCTCATTGTCCAACTCAACCTCAACGTAAGCAATCCCGTCTGCAAGTCTTTTACGACCCTCCTCAAACACCAACGATTTCCTTTGAATCTCGCTTAGACGCCGGTAATCAACGTGGTTTAGCACAAATTCAATCGCAGAGAATAAATTGCCTAAAATTTTGAATTACAAAGTTAATTTAAATTCCCAAAATTAATATTTTAAACCTACTTTTGCCGGATCCATTTTCACCAACAATTAGATTGACACCCTCAGAGAATTCCAACACCGTCTTTTCCCCGTAGCTCTTGAACCCTGACACGGTGAGCCTCCGGATGTGCATCTTCGATGGTCTCAATCGTCAACAACTGAATGAGGATTTAATCAAAACAAATTAATTTTCCAAAACCAATATGGCGGATCCTTTGTTCGATTTCAAATTGAACCCAATTAATATTATGAGGGCTAATTAGATGCTTAAAAACCTTACCCCTGTTGTTGATCGAAGTCCTCCACGTCGAGGTCCTCAAGAGTGGACTCAAGGAATCAGAATGTCAAAGAGTTGTTGTTTCCGGAAGAGAAAAATTGTAGAATTTCTAGAATTTTTCAGAGAATAAATAAACAAAAGGACTTCCCCCAACGAGATCCCAGACGCGAATGGCGACACGCAGTCTGCAATTTTCAAACTTCCGGTCATTCAACTTTGAATTTGGTTTGAATTCTTTACGAAGCTGCTCCGAATAAATTAAAATGTAAATTAACATCTACAACAATGGACATTGGATTAATTAACGCATGCCCTTTTACAATAATTTAAATACTAATTGAATCTATCTAATTAAATGCCTAATTGGCTAAATAAAAATTAAATTAAATTTTAAACTTGATTCAAAGAATCGAAAGGTCTATTTTTTTTATTTTTTTCGCACCTCAAATCGCAGGTTTTAGGTGGAGGTTTAGCGTCTTTAAAAAACGTTTTGAAACATTTTGAAATGTTTTCTTTTGAAATATGCATTGGTTTCAACTTTCAAAACGTTTCAAAACGTTTCAAAACGTTTTGAAAGTTGAAATTTATTCCAATTCAAATGATAGCGTCTTTTAAAAACGTTTTGAAATGTTTTCTTTTGAAATATGCATTGGAAATTTCAACTTTCAAAACGTTTCAAAACGTTTTCCTTTTAAAATAAAGTAATTTTCAAATCGTTTGAAAATCGAATTTCAAAACGTTTTCTCAAGCTTTTAAAATTCCTAACGTTTTCAAATAAAGTAATTTTTTCAACACGTTTTCAAATAATGTAATTTTTACAAAACGTTTGAAAAAACGTTTTAAAATTCAAAACGTTTTCAAAACGTTTTCAAAACGTTTTAAATAAATAACTTTTTTCAAAACGTTTGAAAATCGACTTTCAAAACGTTTTGAAAGTTGAAATTCATTCCAACTTATGAAAGGATCCAGCTAATTAGGTTTAATTTACTAATTAATTAAATAAATCCATTTTACTTAGGCTAAAATTTTATGTACCTATGTACTAATGTAGATATGTATAATTATGAAGCATTTAAAATTAGTTCAGGTTTTTTGAACCCATTGCTTTGTCCTTTTCGATCAAGACTTTTATTTAAAAAGTTGCATTATATTTTTAGCATTGCATTATTCTTTTAAAAATACTTTGTATAAAATCTAATCCTAAGTACGTATGTAAATAATTAATTAGTAGGTACAATAATAAAAATATACTCGTAGGGTACTTATATGGGTATTATAGGTGCTCTTAATTTTAAAAATATGAAATGCCTTCATTCCTATTTGATACATGACACTATGAGTCATATTACAGGATATTTTATAGATAATCATTTTGTTAAATAGCTAATTAGAGGCACAAAGCCATATTTCATATTTTAATTAAAATATTCGTTCAAAATCGCTCCAAATGCAAAACCAAAATTTAAAAATTGATGCGATGCAAATTCTTGTTTTAATTTTTATATTGGTGTTAAAATTTGGTTGATGTGTCAATTTTAAGGGCGCATGTTGTCCAAAATCCAGGGAAGAAAGTATGACACTTTTGTATATAAAGCTGGCTGTCCCTCAGTACCTAAATTTCAATTAATTTTGGATTAGTTAGAGAATTTAATATTTAACGAGTGTGGATTTAAATTTTAAATTCATACCACAACGAGCTGGCCCAACTGATACAATTCCAAATTGAAAAGATCGGATCCTTTTATTCAGCTTCCTAACTTTTAAGGGTTCCATCATCGGTCCTCCAGAGTCTCCTTTGCAACTATCGCGTCCACTTTCACCACCAGCACAAAACTACATTATATAAAAAAATTAATGAATTACAGTAACATTTTAAATCATTTGAATTAGAGTATATACGAGTATTACCCTTCCTTTATCAATTTCCCCGAATCTTTTTTGAACCCCATAAAATTCATTACATTTCCTCATTGACACTACTGGGACTCTAATATCTTGTAGCACATCTGAATTATCAGGATTATCTAAAAAAATTATTATTATAATTTATCATTAAAAATAGGACCACAGGGATTAATTAAAAAGTTCGTAAAGACTCACCAAAAGTCAGTCTCCCCCATCCAGCTACACTGAGCCTTGTGGTATTTGTAACTCTGATATAATATTCTCCATAAGGAAGACATACAGGAGTCACGAATGCTGCAATAAATTATATTTATTAATTATCATTAATGGCTTTATCCTGTAATATAGGAATAGATCTTTATTTACGTCCAAATTTGATGTCCCTTTCTAAGCGGATAATTGCAATATCATTCTCTTTCTTTCGGGTCAAGTCATATTGCTCATGGACTATTAGCTCTTCCGGAGCAATCTCAACTACCCTTGGAGCACATATCCCCAGCTCACAATCTGGATCTGTCTTTTGGTCATACTCTCCAATCCTTATTGTTGAGACACGATACCCAGGCGGAAGTGAATCAATACAATGTGCTGCTGTCAAGATGTATCTGCAATTTTATTTTTTCCTCCAGTATAATTAATTGCTCTTGCTATTATCATCTTGCTATTATCAATGTAGACATACCGAGAGTTGATAATAGAACCAGCGCAGGCAAATTGCTTTTGACCTTCTGGATCTAAAATTGGAATTAAAGATTAATTCACATACTCTGTGTATGTCCATTGGAACAAATTTGATTAATGGATACGAGGTCCAAAAAAAACTTGGGTTTAATGTCTGCACAGGCACTACTCGTGCATATTTTTTGCTCGACTTTTTATGATAATTTGCGATGTATGATGCATATGAAATTGTCTTTAAAATATAAGTCCCACTCACCTGTATATCCAATCAATACCATCCCTTTGGAAGAAAGAAGACAATCATTATTAGTATTATATGTCAATTTAATTCCGGGATTATTCCTTACAAGGATAAGTTCCTAATCCAGCTGCAGCTCCTCCAATGATCCGATTTGATCCAAAAGAAACCCCACAATCTCTCAAAGCAGGGAGTAATTTAAAATTTTTATTCCGGATAACCCGAAGTGTAATTCCACGGGGTGAATCATCAATCGGGATCGAATCATTTGTGGAGGTAGTAAGAGAAGGAGGAGGTGGAAGTGGTCGAGATGGCTTTTGACTTTCTTGAGGGATGTTATAGTCTTGAGGTGATGGTTTTGGCGGGGGTGGCAGACTTTGTACAGTTTCAGGAAGAAGAGGAGAAGGTGATGGTTTAGAAAGGATTTGATTTGTCTGGTATTTTGTGGGTTTTTCCGACGTGGAAGCCACAATAGTCTGTTTTTGTGGAGGGAGGATTATCTTATCTGAAGGGGGAATCTGACCAGGACCCGTCTTTGTCCTCTCCTTGTCATTTTTTAATAGCTCATTTGTCCCAGGTACATTAGACTGGGAGCAACAGACTGTAGGTTCATCTCCCCGGAAGCCGCAGGTTGATTTCTGTAAAAACCTCAAATCTTCCTTGTATATGGGTCTATTCTTGAGTATCTTAAAGAGGCTTTCGCATTGTGTAAGTGGGATGCAATTCCCATATTGCCCCGATGGATTTATGCAATTTGGCTTTGTTTTTGGCAAATCTGCAAGTTTAGAATTTTTATATTAGAAATACATATCTCTAGTAGACCACCTTACCATTTGATAGCTTTTGAGCATAGCAGCAAACACCCCACAAAAAGATGAATATAAATTCTTTCATTTCAAAGCTAGTTGGGGATTTATAATGCACTTTTTAAAATGCACTCAGGATCGAATATGTTTATCAGATAGGTTTAACTTTAATAAAAGATTCACTCCTTCAATGAAGTGTACAAGGATGCAATTCATTATCTTCCATTAGCAGTACTAACAATATGAACATGTTAACTTTTTGTCTCGCACCCCAATAAAACGCACAATAGTCAACCTCACTTTTTAATCCTTTTGAAAAACTTAATTAAATCTAAACTTGGCCATGGCATAAGTGTTTAGCAAGGAGGGATTAAATTATAAATACTTCTTGATGGAAATATAATACGATTAAACGTACTATAAAAAAGATATGTTCAGTATATGCGAAAATTCACAAAGATTCACAACATGGAATTGTGCACAAAAAGGGGAATTTTTTGGCAGTCGATTCAAAAGTTAATTCTTCTTTTTTTTTGGATGAATCTTCTTGGGGCAGATTGTGGAAAAAGATAAGATTTATGCCAATCTCGTACAGTAGTATTCTCCCCCCAACTTGCCTTCTAATTACTATCCTTGTTCTCTCTCCACCACACTGCTCGTCAAGTTCTTCCAACCTGGAGAATATAATCTCACAATTTATTGAATATAATTACTACTCAAAGTCCATACTAGAGATATATGTACATATGTAAATGATATTGGAATAAGAAGACGAGGACGGTGAAGAGGAGATAGACGAGGAGTGCACGAGTAGCAAACTCTGAATAAAATCCTTCCCTACACAATCTTCACCTTAACCCTCAACAATTGTACTCGTAGTATATGCCTAGAGTTTTTAATGGATATAAATATACTCCTATATAGGCTCAATCTTGCCTCCTTGCCTTGACCACAACTCTCCACAAAGCATGGTATTTTAACTTCCAAACTGCTTTATATTATTACTATTATGGAGTTATATCTCTGACTTGAAGCTCTTGTAATTGTAGACCTTTACCTGATAGGGGTTGTACATAGTACATTAAATATCCCAAAAAATACTTTAGTGCATTTAACACACAGTGAGCCCAGAGGCGAAGCAAGCCTTTTATCACTTATCCTTAAAGCATTTAATATTAGCTTCCAATGTGCACTTTTTGACTTTTTTTCCCCTCAGAACAGGTAAACCTGATTGTTTTCGTGGCTAGTTTTACTTGTCCATGCGATAAAACAAAAAAGCCCCAAACTTATGAAAATTAGTAATACAAGTTTTGAGAATTCTACCTATACTCGTAGTACTATACGCGTAAATATTCGAGTCATTCCATGATGTCAAATTCCATGAAAAGAATACAGTTTTAAGTAGTCCAATTTTTATGTTTTTAACAAGTTTTAAGTAATGATGCAATGCACCTAAAGGGGAAACTGTTCTACAATTTTATAATGACGATACTACATACAATAATTATGCATAATATGGGATTTACAGAGTTCCTAGTATCTTTAGATGTCCAGTCAAATATTATTAGTCATCCATTGCATTGGAGTATCGGGATCTGAGGTTGAAGTACCTTTAGAATCATGACTTGGAAATCAAGCATGTGTCAACTTGCAGGTAAATAAAGTCTAAGCTTCCAGGAAATTTCCTTTGTATTTTTATCAATAAAGATTAGAATTTGATTACTATCTCCTAATATTAATACTGTATTTAAAGCATCAATGGACCTAGGTCCTAAGAGGGTTTATCAAATGAGGAAGATTCATTAATCAATTGGAATGGCCAATATGAGTTTTTGATTATTCCCCATGAGTATACGGAAAATGATTGGAACAATCATTGCATTTTCATAGAATGCACATTTCAAGATCCTCCTCCTTACATGTAACTTGTTTAACAGTAGGTAAGAGCCCATATGAATTACGTAATTGCCTTTTTATATATCTATACTTCATAAAACATAATTTGAATCCATCCTCTTTCAAATCCTCCGAAAGGGAAGCAAAAACTGGACCAAGTTGATTCGCTTCAGGTGAAATTGATTTTTCGCAAGAAATTCAGCAGCGTGTGAATGCCCTCAAAGGGGATAGAGAAGACAATCCAGCCTTTATTGTCTATCTGCTCATATTTGAAATTTACAAAGCATTACCCTCGATTCTGGGATTCGGGGAAAAGGATCATAAAGTTGCAAATTAATCTTTTGCACGAAAATACTACTGCATTTATGGACTAGTACAATCCTATAGCTCTCTAACTCCTCTTTTTGCCCCTCGTAGCCAGGTTAAAATATTTAAAGGATCCCCAAAAGCTTTGCCCTATATTATGCTAAATATAAACAAGAATTGTCGGTGACTTATAAAGGGTTGTACTTTCAGTCCTCTATCTCTCTGACTCTGAATGGAAAGCCTGCATTATTTATGAGGGCCATTTTAGATCTGGGGTTGGATCTTTCTCCTATCAATTATGCATAGAAATAATAAAGTAAAATATAGAGCTCAAAACATCTCTACAAATATTCTGGGTATTTCTTTCCTTTCTCATTTCTGCATATCTTTTAGCAAATAAGCAAGAAAAATTGGGGAAACGAAATTATCAATTTGCTCCAATTCCTTTGTTTCCTGACCAAGATTAAAGGAAATATCAGGATGGGTTCTTTCTTTCCAATTCAATTTATTTGCTCGAGATATACCGCGAGTCTTGTTTATATGAACGGATATTTATTTATATACCGCAAATAAAATATCTAATTAAAGATTATCGATCCATTTCCCCAACGACGACGACGGCCCCCTTGTTCTTTAACTCTTTGATATCTAAGAGAATTGAATTGAAGCTTCCTTAAGGTTTGACATTGACATTCGTCCATTTGTGTTGTCCCATTTATCTTGTTTGAACCTTGCGGAGATGACTTTAAGGGGGGATTGTAGGATACAAAGGAGGGCTTTCAACCTACTTATCAACCCACATCTAAAGGACTCATCCTCTACATGTTTTACAAACCCTGCTTATTATTCGATTTACTTTTGGATTTATCATTTGCCTCCATTGCTCCTACGAACTGTTTAAATAAAAGTCCTCAGTGTCTTTCAAGACTTCAACTCGAATTTGCCTTTCATTACTTTTCTGTTTGTACTCGAGAATATATCTTTCACTTTCATTTACTTTGAGTTCGAAAGGGCTTGGAATTAACATAAAAGAGAAGGATGGAAATGAAAGTATAAGGAGAGGTCTCTTTTAATGTTTACTTAATTATAATTTGATCAAAATACAGATATGTTGTTCTATTGGTTATTGTTTATGAATACATAAGTAATGACTATGAGATCTCGTATTTCATTCTATTTGGGAATTGAAATTGCACAAGCACAGAAGGTCCGTTTATATTTATTCTTATTTGATTTGCTCATAAGCCTCATATGCGGGTATCTACATTCTCTTCTCCATTGCAAATATACTAGTAATATAAATACGGATACATATTAAAAGAGTTTGCTAATACTAATCCTAAGTGCTTAAATAATTTATCTAATAAATTACTAATTCTACGAATTAAAATATCCTTATCAGCTAAGGTATGCTAGTATTTATTATCTATCGCACTGATACCAATATTACAAACAAAACGTTGAAAAAAATTAAATTACAATCTTTTAAATTAAATTAGAATTCTAGGAATATTAATGAATTTTTTTTTAAATTAAAATTAGTTTAGGACTAGCAGAATATTCAGGTCTAGAAAGAGATAAATGGTAAATGTTGAAAAATACAAATGGTATCAGCAATATGCGTAGTCGGTACTGGTAGTATATCCAATGTTCGTTGTATTACCTATAGGAAAATTTATATCCGGGAGTGAATCAGGGAGTTGATATTAATATGCATTTCCCATTCATTTTTATAGATTCTCTGGGATTTCTTTTTCCTTTTTCAGGCCCATTTGATGTTCAATTTTGTATAATCCCAAGTCAAAGGGCAACACACATTTGATCCACTCTGATTCCTTCGAAATACCCCA